>JACCPG010007734.1:0-13992 GCA_016069955.1 Drepana arcuata
TACCAATGAGTTTTTCTGAACTTAAGTACAGTGATTAGTCACACCACGAGCTTTACGGTGAAGGAAAACATCGAGAGGAAACCTGCAGACGTCTGAGTAGACATTCAAAGGCGTATGTATAGTCGTGCTTGAGTAACGGCGATGGACTCGCCATCTGTCACGTTGGCACCTAATATACCTCTGGCGAAAGTTGGGTGTGTGGGTGTATGGGACCCTTGTGGGAAGGCGTGAGGATATATTATTATTATATTGTATTATTATAAGTTATAAGAAGGAACCGCATTGGCCTCGGCCAATGCGGTTCGAGTAGTTGCCTGAAACTAAGATTAAAAGTTCGATTCCCAACTGTACCAATTGCTTAGTCACACCATGAGCTTTGCGCTAATATGATAACAAATAGCCTACGCCAGTGAACACTCACCTTAAAATCCTAAACAGTTTGGTTATTTAACTTTTTGAAGTTGTTAGTAACTTGTACACGCGTGGAGGGATGTAAAATAATTTCGTTATGATATAAAAGCCTTGCTTTGTTCCTGGGAGCTGCAAATATTATGTACTTCTTCAATTGCGAGGAAGCGCTTTATGCTTGCGTGCCAAGTTTCTGACGCTCCACAGAAATTTCTAAATTTCAAAAGTGAAATTATTCGTATTTGCATCGGTGTTTTCGTACGTCTATCAACGAAGTAGGTTAATTTATTTGAAACTTTTTTGATTCTTGTATTCTCGCCACAGTTCATTGTCTGATCACCGCCATTCTGGGTCTAGGTTTTTAGCATGACTAGCGCGTAATAATTATAATTTCAGACTAAGAAATTCAAAGACGTATGTTTTAGTCGTGCTTGAGAAACGGCGATACCCTCGCTTTCCGTCACGTTGGCACCTAATATACCTCTGGCGGAAAGTGGGTGTATGGGTATTACCTATACACCTCTGCCTACCCGTTCGGGGACCCTTGTGGGAAGGCGTGAGGATATGTATATAGAATAACAATAAGAAACGTTGATCAACCAGTTGCTCTGTTCCTCAAGCGGGTACAATGTTTGAGTATAATATTGAAAAAGTTGTTAGTAGAAATTTTTAGTTGTCTCTCGTAGCGTGAGCGCCAAAAACTTGCTACTTAAGACAGCGCCCTCTATCGACCAAACATACATATGTACTATATATGTATATATCTTGACGGCTTCCCACTAGAGTTATCGAAGGGGAAGGCAGAGGTGTGTATGTAGTAGGTAGGTACCACACACCCACATTCCATCGGACATGTATATTAGGTGTGAATGTTACAGATGTACATAATATGTACATATGTACGTCTTTGAATTTCTTCTCAAACGTTTCGCGCCGGTTTCCTCTCGCTGTTTTCCATCACCGTTAAGCTCGTGGTCTGACTAATCAGTGTACTTCAGTTCAGAAAAACTCATTGGTACAATCAGGATAGATACATAAATATTACCTCTAACTATATAGCCAACCCACAACACAAGGTACAAGTGTTGTGGTCACGGGGTCACGCGGTCAGTGGTCGGTCCACCGCACTTTTTCACCTTACCAAATGATTTAATTAACCTTTTTCGCATAAATATCCTCACGCTAAGGAAAACTAAAATAAATAAATACCTGGGACAATTCCACACAAATTGACCTAGTCCCAAATTAAGCAAAGCTTGTGTTATGGTAACTAGACAACGATATATTTACTTATATAGATAGATATATACTTAAATACAAAGGACATCCAAGACTAAGGTACAAATATTCATCACACAAATATCTGCCCTCAGCGGGATTCGAACCCGCGACCACAAGTTTCGCAGTCAGGAGCTCTAACCACTAGACCAGACGGTCGTCATATATATAAAATATAATGTAAACCAGTTATAATCAAATATAATGTAAATTTGTCAAACCAGTGACCCTCGCGTTCAGTGTTAATAGGAATAATAGAATTTCTTATGAAACGTATGCAGGTTTCTATTCGATATTCGTTTTCTTCACAGTCGGGATGTGAATTTGCAATCTTTACGTTACACGGTCACCACGACTCTATATAAATGATTCCTTCTTTATAAACTACCTCAAAAACAAAGGAAATACCTTTCCTAGAGTGAAAATTCAAAGTTAACTCATTGTTACTTTATTTATTACCAAACATAATGTAAGGTCACAGTATAACAAACAAAGGTAAAAAAACAAAGGTATTTGGAAATTGAAAGCTGAGAGGGATTAAACCTTATGCTGCCAACACACTATAACTCTCCGAACACAGAGTGGCAACTCGCAAGTGATACTTCGGTATCGTGAGCGAAAATAAGCTACGGTAAACGTTTCCCAGGTGGGCCGTATGCTTGTTGCCACTCTTGTTGTACAAAAAAATAATAATAATAATTTGAAGGTATGTAATGTTTTATAAGTGTATAGCTTTTATTATTATTATTACAAAATGACAAATTGGAAGCTAACTGTTATACGTAATTTTAGTTTGAATCTTTTACCGTCAGCAGTTATACCAAAAATACTTACTAGGGCTAAAAATAGCTCCGGCCCGGACTAAGCCCACGTGCAATACAAGTTGCAAAACAAACAAACAGTGTAATAATTGTACTGAGGCCCGCTCCCTAGGTGAACACTGCGGAATAGGGAATTGTGCGGCAATGGCAAACGTATCACAATAGGAAAACAGCTAAAACAAAGAGTATTTGTCTGCAATTATTGAAATACTGCCATAAAAAAATAATATAATTTCAGATATTATTTTTTTATGGCAGAGAGAAATTCAAAGACATATGTTTAGTCGTGCTTGAGAAACTATGACAGACTCGCCATCTGTCACGCTATCATTTTAAATATATCTCTGGCGGAAAGTGAGTATCTAGATACTACCTTTACACCTCTGCCTACCCCTTTGGGGACCCTTGTGGGAAGGCGTGAGTATCTCTTCACGCTTAGTCCCACACGAGATTATCTCTTGAGACTGTAGTATGGAGTTCTTCAAGAGGGCTTTAAAGATTCCTGAAGGGCCGAATGAGCAATACCCTCGGTATTGCCAGCGTCATTTCTTAACACCTTAATGATAATGATATTAAGGTGGCAGAAGTAGACGAGGCAGAGGAAGACTACGTTCCAACTACCTAGACCAAATTGATCGAACACTCAGGGAACAACAAGAATACTCGAAACCGACGAGCATGTATGAAGAGTCTGATGAATAGGGACGAAGCGAAAGAGTTATGTAAGTCTAGAGAGAACTAGCTCTCTTTATTATCTCATTGGTTTGTTATTGTTATTTTTCGAATTATAATTAGTACACACAAATGGATAAACTATCGCCTCAGTTCACTTTTAAACACCTCTGTATCAGTACAGTATTATAATAACTGTTTTTTTAGCAGTCGAGATGCGATCTCTTCGAAAAATGTGCGGCGTAATGATATTAGATCGAATCCGCAATGAAGAGATTCGCAAATCAACTGGCGTGAATGAGGGCGTGATTGTAAAGATGAAGAAAGGCATGTTAGTTTGGTTTGGACACATAGAAAGGATGAGTGAAGAAAGATTGACGAAACAGATATACAAAGCAAAAGTATGTGGAAGAAGAGGCAGAGGAAGGCCACGTTCCAACTACCTCGATAAAAATAGATCGGACTCTGAAGGACGGGAACGTTAAGAGTACTCGAAACCGACGAGCATGTATGAAGAGACTGATGAATGTGGACGAAGCGAAAGAGGTATGTAAGTCTAGAGAGAACTGGCGCTCTGTACTCTCTGCCTACCCCGTTAGGGACTTGGCGTGATGATATGTATGTTTTTTTTTATATTCATAGATGTTTGTCTGACATTATTATCATAATTATGAACAAAATAGAGTCAGATCACAAAAAGTGTCAGTCATGACGTATATGAAGTCCATAAAATTGCTCTGGACAAAATTAATTGGAAGAAATCGAATCAAAGACACCGACTGGAACACCTTTTGAATACATACATACAAATCATCACGCTGAGTCCCTCACGGGGTAGGCAGAGAGTATAGAGCGCCAGTTCTCTCTAGACTTACATACCTCTTTCGCTTCGTCCACATTCATCAGTCTCTTTATAATTTGAATTTATGTTGATAAATAAGATAAGAACATAGCCACTTATCATCATATAATTAATTTTCCCTCCCAACTTGAATCTGGCCTCAGTCTAGAACCCCTAATTCATCCCTCGGTGCGATATTATCTATGTACGGACATTACGCAGGTCCCACTTTGTCACAGGCGTGCCCTGAATAAACAATTCCGTTCCTATTGTTCCTATCGAAATATTCAGTTTTAGCTAGTACCATTCATGAGGCAACGAGAATAGTGAATATGCAGGTCTGGGCTTCATATCGTTAGCCTTTTCTTTGGAGAATTGGCGAAATTAAAATAGTCATAACAATTTGAAAAGGGAACGCATATGCTCACGCTTCCCCACAATGGTCCTCGAAAGGGTATGCAGAGGTGTATAGTTAGTACCCATATATGCTTTTAATTTATACTCCGAATCTGATGACTTGAAAAGGAAAATGAATTCCGTAAAAATCCGCAACATGCTTCGTCAACTACAGAGACTGTCTCTAAAGGCCGATACGAAACAGGCTCGAAAGTTACCAGCTGCTTTCCTCGCTGTATAGCTGAGGATATAAAATTAATACTAAATAAGTAAATGCATTATTACATTCTCTCGGCAAACATAGAGTAGTGCGGTTTTGGAACTACATTATCTCCGTGGCGTTGTGCCAATTATTGTTGGGGTCAGCACTTGATCAAACACAATGTCAAAGACAGCCGGCCACCAGAGCTTTGCACTAAGCAACTGCCATCGAATCTTCGCGACCCGTTCTATTTTTAAAATACCTGAGCAATAAATCGACCAAGAGGTAAAAGTGATTAATTGCCTGGAACACAAAGATTGCAAGTCGGATTTCGACTGTATCAATGAGATGTTCTGAATTTAAGTACAATGATTAGTTGTACTTAAGTTACGAGCTTTACGGTGAAGGTGAAACATTCTCGATTTTTTTCCTTCACCGGGAACCCGCATACGTTTGACAAGAAATTCAAAGTCGTATGTGTAGTCGTGCTTGAGTAGCGTCGATGGATTCGCCATTTGTTACGTTGGCGCGTAATATATATCTCTGGCAAAAAGTTGGTCCGCTGGTACTACCTATACACTTCTGCCTACCCCTTCGGGAACCTTGTGGGAGGGCACGAAGATTGCCTTAATAAATACCTTGGGACTATTCCACACAAATTTACCTAGTTTAGAAGTAACTACACGATGATTTACATACTTAGATGATAATACTTATCAAACATTCAAGGCTGAGGTACAAAGAATCACACAAATATCTTCCCTTCTATAAGAACTAAATCCGCCTCAAGTTTCGCAGCCAGGATATCTGCTAGACCAGGGGGGCGTGAAACGGCATCATTTGTTTTTGTGACAGATCCTCCTGTGTCCCAAATATCATTGGTGGAGCCGAAGGAGCCACGTCTGCTGAGGGAAGATGAAAACGCCGAATTGCTGTGTTCGGCCGACGCTTATCCTCCAGCAAGCAATTACTCTTTCTATAAAGGACCAGAGGTAAATTAAATAACTTAATAATTTCCTTTTTCTATAATAATATAATAATCTTGTTAGTGAATAACTGTCGGCAAGCAAGCGAAATAGATGGCGGTAGCCGTTTAGATTGTCACTTTTGTTGTATAAGAAAAAAAATAAAACATGTCATTATACAGGTGATTTTAATGCAACAGCACGCATCGCAATGTTTGTAGCTATGTACCTATGTAAACATTACCTTGGACAATATAGAAATACTCCTAAAATATCATTTACATATAACATATTGTGTATAAATATATAAAAATATTGTGCCATTATTAGTTAGTATTTGAGTCATCCATCTATCTTATCGTTTTACGCCCTCGGCCCCTAGTGTCATTCCTTGGTTACCAGATTGTCACTTGTTAGCTCCACTGCATAAATTAAATTTATATGGTACCTATACACCTCTGCCTACCCCTTCGAGGACCCTTGTGGGAAGGCGTGAGGATATATCATATAAATAATTCACTGAGTAAACTTGTAAAAACCATAATCCGCAGGAAATAGTAAGTTGGCATGTTCAAACACTTGAGCCTCGGCTAGCGTGGAGCCAACCGCATGATTCAGTAATGGGAAATTAATTATTACTTCATGAAAGTTCAATTTGTTTTCGCTAAATAATAACTTTATAATAATGCTTCATTTACTTGAACAAGGAGCTTGAACTACTAATTTTGTGATGTTTAAAACTTACTCTTGAGCCGCGGTGGCCGAGTGGTTCGAGTAGTTAGTTGTCACACAGTTAGTTGGAACACAAATATTGCAAGTTCAAAACTCGACTTTACAAACGGTGAAGGAAAACATCAAGTGGAAATCTGCATACGTTTGAAATTCAAAGACGTGAGTATAGTCGTGCTTGATTAACGGCGATGGAATCGCCATAAGTCACGTTGGCACCTAACATATATCTCCTGCAAAAACTGCCTACTCCTTCGGAGACCTCTGAGAAGACGTGAAGATTAATGCGTTTCTTATGTATTTAATTGATCTGGACGTTATAAAGGCGATATCCTTTCGTAGGTCCACCAAATTCGAGACGATCCGATCGCAGGCGTGTCAGTTGAAGGTGACAGACTGATGCTGAGAGGTCTGAGAAGACATCACTCAACAGCTTATAGGTGTAGAGCAAGAAACTCTGAAGGCAGTGCCCTGAGCGAACCTTTGAATTTGAACGTACTAAGTAAGTACATACAAATCTTGAGTAATTTTTTTGTGCGTAAATACTAATACTCCATGCATGCAATGCGTGTTTACACAACATACTTCTGCATTCCCTTCGCAATACTGGAGAAACCACCACCTTTTTGGAATATACCTTTCTCTAATAATTGTCAATAATGTATCACATTAGTTCCTAAATATAATAACCGTAATTACTCTCATTTTGTCTAAAGTAACCCTATACATACTGTCTAAGTAAATTAAACACGAACAAAATGTTACGCAATAGAATATTAAACAGAGCATTATTTTGGACAAAGATTCGGAAAGGGACATCATTTATTCGAGAAAACCAGCACATTTTATTTGGTGCCGTTGGATTAAGAGCTAAAGTCAGGAGTATTAGCTCCCAATTCCGCCCTAAAATGCCTAATGTCTGCGCAGCCCGCCCAGAATGTTCAGCAGGCACCGTCGTGCAGCAGCTAGCGGGAGCTCCTGGAGGAGACGTCAGGGCTCGGTGCTCAGTAAGTGCACCTTCCAGCAGGGACGCTGGACCGCTCAGGTTCTACTGGACATATAACGGAACTAAAGATGTGTTGCCAGTAAGTGGGCTTTCTACACTTATATTATTATGAAGAAAAAAGACCAAGGTTAACTGACGGCAGTCTGGTCAAGCGGTTAGAGCTCCTGACTGAACTTTGAGGTTGCGGGTTCGACTCCCCCTGATGGCAGATATATGTGTGATGAACACAAAAACCTTTCATCTTTTTCTGACAGGAGAAAGAATTGCGAAACAAACTCTTTTTAGTTTGACGTTTTTATCGTTTTCTATGAACAACTCCTAAACGCTGTGCGACAAAACTCCTATAATAAATAGAAAAAAAAAAAAAAAACTCCTAAACGGCTTGACCGATTTTCATGAATTTTTGTGTGTTCAAGTGTATCCAAGAGTGGTTTAGATTCCCAATGAAACCCGACAAATGGCGCTGCGATCGTGTTTCTAGAACTTAACGGTGGGACATCTCGATAATTTATAAAAACACACATCACAAACACTCCATTAAATGTTGTGCTCATTGATCTCGAACAGATCCCAGCTTCAAACGTCACTGTGACTGGCGCGAGCAGTACAGTAGTTCACGGCCTGCCTTCAGACGACAGCGAGGACCTGGGCTGGCTGGCTTGCTGGGCCAGCAATGATGTGGGCAACCAAAGGGAACCCTGTCTCTTCAGGATCATGCCTGCTGGTACGGTGCTTGGTAGCTTCATTTATATCTTAAACATTACATCTTTATAATATCGAAGACATTTGTCATAGTGGCATAGTTGCATTTTTTTTTACTGGAAATAAGTAATAAAAATAAAATATATCCTCATGCCTTCACACAAGGGTCCCCGATGGGTGTAGATATCTATATATATTTTAATTACAAGTAATCTTGTAATTAAAAGTTTTGTAGGTAACAATAGGCACTAGTATACCCAACGTTTCGAATATCATGCTGGTCGAATTCTCGATAAAATTATGTTTATTCTTGCGTTAATATTGAAATAATATTGTAATATAAAACTCGGTGCTACGTGTATCAAATCAAATAAAACTTCTTTGTCTTGTTATACATTATATTATTGGAAAATAAATAACCATATTATTATAAATAATGAATAGTGAATGAATTTGTATATCTTGGAAGCGTGTTCACACGAGATGGAAAGTATGAAAAAGATATTGAAAGAAGGATAACTGCCGGAAATAAGGTGAATGGAGCCATGTCGGCGTTGATGGGCAGTAAAAGTCTGAGCAAGAATGCTCGAGTTGCCGTCCACAACGCGATATTGGTACCTACCTTATTGTATGGCAGCGAATCCTGGGTATGTCAGAGGAAGTATGAAAATAGCTTGAATGCAGTCGAGATGCGATCTCTTCGAAAATGTGCGGCGTAACGATATTAGATCGAATCCGCAATGAAGAGATTCGCAAATCAACTGGCGTGAATGAGGGCGTGATTGTAAAGATGAAGAAAGGCATGTTACGTTGGTTTGGACACATAGAAAGGATGAGTGAAGAAAGATTGACGAAATAGATATACAAAGCAAAAGTGTGTGCAAGAAGAGGCAGAGGAAGGCCACGTTCCAACTACCTGGATCAAATAGATCGGACTCTGAAGGACGGGAACGTTAAGAGTACTCGAAACCGACGAGCATGTATGAAGAGACTGATGAATGTGGACGAAGCGAAAGAGGTATGTAAGAGGTATGTGTATGTAGAGAGAACTGGCGCTCTATACTCTCTGCCTACCCCGTTAGGGACTTGGCGTGATGATATGTATGTATGTATGTATTATAAATAACCATAATATCATTATTAAAAAAGTTATCCAATATTATTCAGTAATCGAAGTTATAATTTATTATACTCCAACTACTGCAATAACTCTACGAAATTGGTTTTCTGAGCAGATATATTCGTAGTAAATTGAGCTGGGTTTAGTTTTAATAAAAAAAACTGCACCTTTATTGGTATAACTTATTTCGGATTGAAATAATGGAAGCTACACGCGAGCCATGCCCCTGGTGTTGCCATTGTCCATTGGTGACGGTAACCGCTTGCTATGACACAGTCCACGCGCTTGTTTGCCATCTTGGATGTATAAAACATATGAGAATCGTAGGAACCCCACGATGATACATTGTTCAGATTCTTGTAAAATGTGGCTAATGTCATTCAGAGACCAATTTATTTATTCATTTATCCTATATTATATCGTCATCCCATCTGGAAAGATGGGGTAGGTAGGAGGTGTGAAGGAAGTACACCCACTTTTCACTTAAGTTATATTTTAGGTGCTAAGTGACAGATGGCGGACTATGCATACGTGTATACTTTATTATATATTTACCATATACTATACTACAAGTTTGTAAGAAAAGTGATAATATGTCGTCTACTAAACATGTATATAACCGAGAGTTAATTATATTTTTCGTTGAATTGCCTCCAGAAAGTCCAAGAATCTAGAATATTAATTTATACCCCTAAGTTGTTAAACAAGCGTTTGGCTTGCAATACCAGAGATATCGCTCGCGCCTTGCCGACTTTAAACGAGACGTTTGTCTGACGAGATTTATATTCTGTGTTGGCTAGCCTTGCCGGAACCTCCGAACAACTGCGAGATAAACAACGAGATGTTACGATGCTCCCCTGGCCACGACGGGGGACTGGCGCAGCGGTTCCTGCTGGAAGTGCTCGAGGTACGGCCCGAGCCCTACGCTCAGGACAATGACCTCTCCGCTATGAACGACCAGGTGAGCGCGCTACAATAAGGGAACCAACCATAAGGGAAAAAAACATTAAAATTAGTTACCCACAAATTTGTCACACAACATACTTTACGTTGAAGGGACCGCACACGTTTGAAGAGGAATTCAAAGACGTAAATATAATCTTGCTTGTGAAACAGCTAAGGACTTGCCATATATCACGATAACAACTTCAATATATCTCTAATATCTAATATAGATTTGGGGACCCTTTTTGATTAGATCACTAAGCGATTAGTTCTTGGAAATAAACAAATGTTCAACTTTGATACTAATGATTGACAAAGTTAATAAAATGTTTCTTTACAAACAATTTTACTGCTAAACGTGATACTAAATCAAATTAATTTGAAACTCAACTGACAACTACAAATTAAAGTACCTACACTTGTAGTATATTTAAAATACCACATCGACGATTCATTAGCTAAAGTTATTTTTGTTATTATGAATCACCACGCCTATATATCTTTAAGGAGGAGGCAAATCTTTCCCTCCCTCCAACAACATCCTCTACGCCGAAGATAGAGTTAAGTGCCAACGTGACAGACGACAGTGCTAACGCGTTTCTGTCTCCCTTTCTTATTTGAAAATATTTTTAAATTTCTTACCACGTATGTAGGTTTCCTCCAAATGTTTTCCTTCATCGTAAATCTCGTGTAACTAGACTAGGTATATTCAGAAGAAAATAATTTGTACTGCCGGGGCTCGGACCTGTAACATTTGATTTGTAAGTGACTACTTGAAGCACTTTACCATCACTGCTCTTTTGTTCGTATTTGCTTATTACTCGTATATATTAGAGATATAAGATCTAGCGTATGTCTAGAGAGACCTCGCGCTCTTCGCTCCCTGCCTACCCCTCAAAGGAACTCGTTACTTTATGTGTGTTCTAAGAACAATTCTCCTCTTCTTAAAATTAAAAGCTGGGCTCATGTCGGCGTCTTTGATGCAATTGCATTCATTTGCCTTGTCCAGCGTAATCTCTGACCTCCCGATACGTCATGAGACGCTTTGATCTGTCTCTTATATTATTTGGTATTTCACTTCCTTGTACCTTCAAAGTTAATAATTGAGGATCAAATCCCAATCTTATCAAGACCCCTTTTAGCATGACTAATACCAACTCACCTCCCTCAGGGTGTCTCCGGTCGTGGCCTCTCAGAAGCAGTCTATAGAGTAAGGAACGACAGACCTCAGTTCTCCCTCAACGCACTGTCACCAGGGCGTTATACAATGCTCGTTTACGCTGAAACACCCCGAGGGCGATCACCTATACCCGCGGCGTTGCACAGCGTGTCTATACGTTCTGCCGATGAATTAGACAGACCTGGTAAGCTTAATACATAATTATTTTACAATTTAGTTAAATAGTCATTATGGAACAATCAAGGATTGAAATAAAGTTCTCGGAACCGGTGTGAGCATATATGAAGATAATTAATGCGGATGAATCGAAAGAGGTATGTTAGTCCAATGACAATTGGTGTTGTGCACTCGAAAAATATACACATGGCAAGTATGCCTCTTTCGCTTCGTCCACATTCATCAGTTTCTTCACACATGCTCGTCGGTTTCGAGTACTCTTAACGTTCCCGTCCTTGTGCGTCCGATCGATTTGATCTAGGTAGTTGAAACATGGTCTTCCTCTGCCTCTTCTTGCACACAGTTTCGCTTTTTATATCTGTTTCGTTAATCTTTCTTCACTCATCCTTTCT
Source organism: Drepana arcuata (assembly GCA_016069955.1). Taxonomy (NCBI): domain Eukaryota; kingdom Metazoa; phylum Arthropoda; class Insecta; order Lepidoptera; family Drepanidae; genus Drepana; species Drepana arcuata. The sequence goes on from JACCPG010007734.1 coordinate 11,835, forward strand.
ATAAGTCCAAACCAACGTAGCCTTGTTGTTCACGCCAGTTGTTTTGCGAATCTCTTCATTGCGGATTCGATCTAAGATCGATACTCCGCACATTTTTCAAAGAGATCGATTCTCACCTAAACACGATATTGAAATAAATAAGTAAAAATAGAAAAGCATAAATCCAATTGTTTAACTCCTCCATAGGGAGGTCCTCTCAAGACATAAATATAAGACTTACAAAGATACAGGTACGAAATAAAGTTGATTTTGTTCGTGTACGCGCGCAGCTAATGACAAACAACATTTTTATACAGTGAGCGAAGCTAACGATGCTGACGTTACAAATCCCATAAATAAAAGCTAGGCACTAAGGCACTCGAATTACATAAAGTTGTGAGAAATTTCCTAGTTTCATTCTTTGATAACTTTAACCTAAGATAAAGTCAAGTTTTGATTTAACGAGTTGGAGCCGAACAAACTTTGAAGGCAAGTTAACTTAGTTAAGAGTTGAGTTGCTTTTCTCCATGGTCTGGTAGCCTGAAAGGCTAGAAGAGACAAGATACTGGTATTAATTCGTCACAAAGCCATGGTTTATTACTCGCTTCGCTTTGCGTCCTGCTCTTTAAAACTTACACGTTTTACGAGTCTTAAATGCAATAGTGCTTGCGATCGTGCGGTCTTATATATACACTAGTGGTTCCGCCCACCTATCGAATCTAAACCATTCTCGAATCCACCTGAAGACATAAAATTTCATTAATATATTTTTTTTTAATACCACTTGGGTGGCAAACAAGCATGCGGTCCGCCTGATGGTAAGCGGTTACCGCCGCCTATGGACGCTTGCAACACCAGGGGTATCACTCGCGCGTTGCCGACCCTGCAGGAATCTTTTCACACTCTTCTTGAAGAACTCCATGCTGTACTCTCCAGGGAAAACCTCAACGGGGAGCTCATTCCACAGTCTGAGTCATATCGGTCTAGCCGTTTAAGAGTAGTAGTATATAAATATTTATATACAGTTATATTATCCAGGTTCACTTCAAACTATGACCCCCCAACCGCCGCCGGCCACAGATAACAGCGTGGCATTACTGGTTGGAGCAGTTCTGTCTTTGGTACTGCTCACGATACTGACCACTCTATGCGTCACCTTGGTGGTCATGTGCAAGAAGAAGAGCCGGCCTAGGACGGATGGCGAAAGGTAAGGTGACAGTTTGATACCCGATAATCCGACTAATATTTATGTGAGGATGTTTCCTCTATCACGTACAAACTTTTGAATACAATTATAATAATATATCCTCACGCCTTCCCACAAGGGTCCCCGAAGGGGTAGGCACAGGTGTATAGGTAATACCCACACATCCACTTTCCGCCAGAGGTATATCAGGTGCAAACGTGACAGATGGCGAGTCCATCGCCGTTACTCAAGCACGACTATACATACGCCTTTGAATTTCTTCTCAGACGTATGCAGGTTTCCTCCCGATGTTTTCCTTCACCGTAAAGCTCGTGGTGTGACTAATCACTGTACTTAAGTTCAGAAAAACTCATTGATACAGTCGGGATTCGAGCTTGGGATCTTTGTGGCGCAGGCAACTGCTCGAACCACTCGGCCACCACGGCTCTTTTAATTAGTTGTATATATCCTTACCCGTTAGGGTACCATCCTTATATTGAATGAAGGCTTCCTTGAAAAAATACCCTTCATCTGATTATTATTATTACACCCTAAAGTAAGTTGGTTTATCCCCTCCTTTAGCGACCGTACATCAAACAATCGAATAACGAGTGTTGAAGTTTCCGGGAAAACTCACTTTATGGGCTGTGACAAGATGAAAGGGTACAATTTTGTCGAGAAAACAAGCAGAGAGCTTCATGCCGATGATTTAATTAGTACCTATTCCTTTCACAAACATAATTTCAGATAGATTAAAAAACCCTTTATTTAAGTATTTTGGTTGTACGCCTAATTGTTATCATTTATAATTATTCTCTCGTTGGCTTTATTTTAATAAATGTCTACGCTTGACCACATGGGTATAAGTAACTGATATATTTCATAAGTCGTAAAGCCGTAGTGGCCGAGTGGTTTGATTGCCTGCGATACAAAGATCGCAAGTTCAAATCTCGACTGTACCTATGTGTTTTTCTGAACTTAAGTACAGTGATT
>JACCPG010007735.1:0-112504 GCA_016069955.1 Drepana arcuata
GTGACTAATCACTGTACTTAAGTTCAGAAAAACTCATTGGTACAGTCGGGATTCGAACTTGCGACCTTTTGCGTCGCAGGCAACTGCTCGAACCACTCGGCCACCACGGTTTATTATTTATTATTATTTTACATATTGTTATTTTCAATCAAGTGAACATGGGCGGGACAGCTAGTTTATTACGGAGCTACTCAGATATGATATCTAGAGTTGGCTCCCTTAGCAGACATACATATACGAATCGTATTGCTTCACGGTAGTGCTGGATTTTACTCACGTGAACTATAAAGCATTCTATAAATATCGATATATAATATTCTCGCTAATAAAGATACAGCCTAGGACAGCTTCAGACCAATTGACCTTGTCTCAAATTGATCTAAGCTTGTACTATGAGGTCAAGACAAAGATATACATACTTATATCTTATACATGATGCATTCCTACATAATAATGTTCATTATAAAAATATCTGCCTTCATGTGGCATCGAACCCGCAACGTCAAGTTGGGTAGGATCACTGACCACTTCATTAAACGTCCGTCAAAACTTTCAACGCATCGTTATACTTTCGTGAACTTGACCTCAAACTAAGAAAATGACTTGCGGTTAGGTCGTGAAAATGTGGTTAAGATCATTCTAGTAAAGCAACTGTTGTTTTATAAATACCATTTGTGTATAATATATTATAGTATATATAATAGCCGTGGTGGCCGAGTGGTTCGAGCAGTTGCCTGCGACGCAAAGGTCGCAAGTTCGATTCCCGACTGTACCAATGAGTTTTTCTAAACTTAAGTACAGTGATTAGTCACACCACGAGCTGAACGGTGAAGGAAAACTTCGAGAGGAAACCTGCATACGTCTGAGAAGAAATTCAAAGGCGTATGTATAGTCGTGCTTGAGTAACGGCGATGGACTCGCCATCTGTCACGTTGGCACCTAATATACCTCTAGCGGAAAGTGGGTGCGTGGGTATTACATATACACCTCTGCCTACCCCTTCGGGGACCCTTGTGGGCAGGCGTGAGGATATATATAATATATTATATATTGCAAGGTCAAATCCTAAAAGAAGGGTGTGAAAAGGTTTCTGGTATTGCGTCCATAGACAGCGGTAGCCGCTTACCATAGGGGTAAGCAGGCATGCAGTCAACCTGTAGGCAGGTAATACCATAACAAAACTATGAGAATATTATATGGTCTCGCTATTGACACGATATTAGACAGCCGTCTGTTCTAGTGGTTAGAACTGTGAAACTTGAGGTCGCAGGTTCGATTCTCACTGAAGGCAGTATTTTTTCCTTAGTCTTGGATGTCCTATATATTTATGTATATATCTATCTATTTGAGTAAATATACCGTTGTCTAGTGACTTTAACACAAGCTTACTTAAACAATGAAGAGATTCGCAAATCGACTGGCGTGAATGAGGGCGTGATTGTAAAGATGAAGAAAGGCATGTTTCGTTGGTTTGGTCACACAGAAAGGATGAGTGAAGAAAGATTGACGAAAAAGATATACAAAGCAAAAGTGTGTGCAAGAAGAGGCCGAGGAAGGCCACGTTCCAATTACCTGGATCAAATAGATCGGAGTCTCAAGGACGGGAACGTTAAGAGTACTTGAAACCAATGAGCATGTATGAAGAGACTGATGAATGTGGACGAAGCGAAAGAGGTATGTAAGTCTAGAGAGAACTGGCGCACTATACTCTCTGCCTACCCCGTTAGGGACTTGGCGTGATGATATGTATGTACTTAAACAAGGCTATGTCAGTTAGTGTGGAATTGTCTCAAGGTATTTATTCATTTATTGGATGAACTTTTTACCACCTTTTTGGATCGAGAACACCAATCGATAAAATCTCGTTGACAAGGCATTTGCTAATATAAATACCAATTTCCCAATATGTTGTTGTATTGTAATAGACAATATTAGTATTCACACTCGACATTTAAACTATCGTATAATAATAATCGCATGTTACGGCAATTCTTTTACGTGTTTCACATTGTAAAGCGTGACTTCAATTGCCGTTCCAATATGTGCTCTATTTTGTACAATTAAGGTTTTTTTACGAACTCACAATGTGTTGATTATTTCCGATGGCTCGTCTTGATCTCGTATGGTGTAATGTGTTAGTTCTGTATCTATTGCGTATTTAGATCGCTGTCTATTAGTTCTGCGACTAGGCGATGTTGTATTCTTGCGGTAACTGTATATATATATATATATATATATATATATATATATATGTATATGTGTATGTAGATTTATTATATATATTATATTAGATGTATGATATTATGTATGTTATATATGGCATTTTATATATGTAAATTAAATAAAACATTGGGTATTACCTATACACCTCTGCCTACCCCTTCGGGGACCCTTGTGGGAAGGCGTGAGGATATATTATTATTATTATTATTAAATAAAACATATAGGAATTTTATTTTTCTCTATTGTAAATATCTTTCAGCCTGCCATGAATATCTCTACACCACCCAAAGGTTAACTGGTAGAGAAAGTGTGAGAAAGTGTGTGCAAGAAGAGGCAGAGGAAGACCACGTTCCAACTACCTAGATCAAATCGATCGGACGCTCAAGGACGGGAACGTCAAGAGTACTCGAAACCGACGAGCATGAATTGAGCATTAAAGAGACTGATGAATGTGTACGAGACGCAAGAGGTATGGTAGTCTCTAGAGAGAACTGGCGCTCTATACTCTCAGCCTACCCCGTTAGGGACTTCGCGTGATGATATGTATACAATTCTTTACCCTTATGGTAATAAGGCAAGAAATCTGTTGTAACGATATTCACAACACTCTATAACTTCTAGAAGACAACTGTTGTATTCTCTGTGACACACCGGTCCTATCCTGTGTTAATTCAGCTAATAATCTATCTCTGTGCCTTATTTCATCCAATACCGTTCTGTAATTTTTGCAAGCAATTCCTATACTTTTGTAATGTTCGTAGGTAACACGTGAACGTACTGTGTTTGTCTTTTAATCGCTTTGCTTTGCTAATAATTTTACATCATAGATTGATTATGACGCGAAATATAAATGTCATCTGGGAAAACAATTGCGAGAGAGTCGTACTTCACTTGCGTTTAATTTGTTGCAAGAATTCGATTGAAATGAAGTCCCTTCCGCTGTCTGTTCGCTTAGATCTTTTAAGCTATTCCACGGATTTCAATGCGGTTATCAGCAATACATAAAGTGATTAGAGAGGAAGGTTTATATTATATGTTTAATGAATAAAGAAATATTCAAAGATTTGTAGTGTGATGATAGAAACATATTTTTGTGCGCTTAAATCGCAAACGCTGGATAAACCTTACGAGATAGATCAATTAAATGTACTACGGAATAGTATATCTTAAAATGATCGATAAAAATTTCCACGATAATATTTAATTATCTGTAAAGGATAAACCACCGTAACCATTTTTATATTTAACATAGTATTAGTATTAATATTGCACCCGTGCGAAGCCGGGGCGGGCAGCTAGTATGTATATAAATTAAACATGGATGAGTTCGCGGGACACAGCTTGTACACGTATATTAGTATAAGATTTGAGTGTCCTATACTGTAATATACTGGTAAATAATTGAGATTGGAAATACGTAATCATTGCATGGACGACGTGATGGGCATCGGGCGTGTGATCTAGTACAGTTAATGGCAAAACATTAGGGTCACCTGTTTCGATTTTAAGATCCAAAGCAAAACGTTTTTATGATATATGAACACGAGAATTCAAGGTCAGGCCCGATTGATAAAATTATGGATTGGTTTTAGTATTATAAATGATCAATTCCTGCTGGAGGATATTTGGTGTTAAGGAACACGTAAGTATTTGTACCTTAGCTTGATGTCATAGCATACAACAATTTGGGCTGCGTCAATTTGTGTGGCTTTGTCCCGAGGTACATATTTTTTTATTTATTATTATATTTTATGGTACGCTTGTGTTTATGCTATTATAAACAACTCGTATTGAATCCCAATAGACCGAAAAGCATTAGCTCAAACTAAAACTGCATGGTTGATTTAATAAATGTATGTAACGGTCGTTAATTATTATATACCGTGTTATGTATTTTTCTTTCACCTTACATTGTTTACTTATATATCAAAGTAAAGGTTGCTCATTGATTATGTATTATTAAGTAAAGCTTGCTACACAAAGATCGCAAGTTCGAATCCCGCCTGTACCAATGAGTTTTTCTGAACCTAAGTACAGTGATTAGTCACACCACGAGCTTTACCGTGAAGGAAAACATCGAGAGGAAACCTGCATACGTCTGAGAAGAAATTCAAAGGCGTATGCATAGTCGTGCTTGAATAACGGCGATGGACTCGCCATCTATCATGTTGGCACCTAATATATATCTGGCGGAAAGTTGGTGCGTGGGTATTACACCTCTGCCTACCCCTTCGAGGAGCCTTATGAGAAGGCGTGGGGATATTATACATAAGAAGAAGATACAGAAGATTAAGCTTAAACGTGAAGGTAACTATCGATAGGAAACCTAGAACCTAAGCCTTAATTTGAGAAGAAATTCAAAGACGTATGTATATTATAATAGGGCGAGGCCTTTGTCCAGTAGTGGGATGTACGAGGTCAACAATAATAATTATAAAAAGAACGATAGGGAATTCATCCCTATTTCTTTAAGCTAAACACATCTCGCACTGCACATTATTATTTCATCCCCGTTTACATTTCCCCAACATGGCGTTCTTCAATAAGGGTCTGAAAGAATTCCTGCAGAGGGACAGAACGAACTGACCTTGAGAGCGTTTTTTTTTTAATCAAATCTAACCGACAAGCCCTATGGTGAACGTCACACAGTTAAAATAATTTACCCTACAGAATACGCAATACCGAATTGTACAATAGGGTCCCAAAATCAAACACAAATGATATACGTCTACAACTATATTCTACTAATATACCACTGCTGGTAGTGACAAATAACAAATATATTTTCAAACCTTAAGCCGAATCAAGTATACACATCTTTAGCGTGATGCAGCTTTTGCAACACTCGGTACAGTGACATCTAGCGACGCATTCATAAAACTGTATAATTAAATTTAAATATCATAAATTGATACTATTAGCGTCATCTGTTGTTGACTAAATGAACTATAAATTATTTCAACTAATGTTTCTTAGTTAACAACTGAACACGAATAGATATTATTGGATTTAGATCGTGTACTTAAATTCAACCCACGCATGGAGGAAGTAATAATGTGTAACGGTGACTGACCTGTGCTTGTTTTGTTTACACTTGCGGACAAAAATGTTAGCACAGTATGTTAAAACATGGGAAATATTACGTATATTTGATACATTTTATATTAATATCTTTCCTACAAAGGCAAGATATTGATATGACACGTAAGAATCTAATTTTACCATCTATACAGTACAAAAAATATATCTCAAAGATATATTATGATATACCGTATAATAATAATAATTAAGAATTGGATTTCAATATGGTTCAATATCGGTCAGTGTATTGGAACGTATTTAATTAATATATATGTGCGTACATAATACACCACACCATAAACACAAGCGTACACCATAAAATATATAATAATAAATAAAAAAAAATATGTACCTCGGGACAAAGCCACACAAATTGACATAGCCCCAAATTGGCTTGTAGCTATATATGACATCCAAGACTAAGGTACAAATACCCGTGTTCATAACACAAATATCTCAGCGGGAATTGATCATTGCCATACTAAAACCAATCACATAATTTTATCAATCAGGCCTGACCCTTGAATTCTCGTGTTCATATATCATAAAAACGTTTTGCTTTGGATCTTAAAATCGAAACAGGTGACCCTAATGTTTTGCCATTAACTGTACTAGATCACACGCCCGATGCCCATCACGTTGTCCATGCAATGATTACGTATTTCCAATCTCAATTATTTACCAGTATGTTACAGTATAGGACACTCAAATCTTATACTAATATACGTGTACAAGCTGTGTCCCGCGAACTCATCCATGTTTAATTTATATACATACCAGCTGCCCGCCCCGGCTTCGCACGGGTGCAATATTAATACTAATACTATGTTAAATATAAAAATGGTTACGGTGGTTTATCCTTTACAGATAATTAAATATTATCGTGGAAATTTTTATCGATCATTTTAAGATATACTATTCCGTAGTACATTTAATTGATCTATCTCGTAAGGTTTATCCAGCGTTTGCGATTTAAGCGCACAAAAATGTGTTTCTATCATCACACTACAAATCTTTGAATATTTCTTTATTCATTAAACATATAATATAAACCTTCCTCTCTAATCACTTAATGTTTTGCTGATAACCGCATTGAAATCCGTGGAATAGCTTAAAAGATCTAAGCGAACAGACAGCGGAAGGGACTTCATTTCAATCGAATTCTTGCAACAAATTAAACGCAAGTGAAGTACGATTCTCTCGCAATTGTTTTCCCAGATGACATTTGTATTTCGCGTCATAATCAATCTATGGTACGCGCTAGTTTTACTTGTTATCAATTTACTTGTAACAATCCTTACTATCCTAACTTATAATATTATAAATGTGAATGTAAGTTTGTTTGTTACGCTTACACGTAAAAACAATCATAAAAAAATGTACACATATTCTTGGAGGTATAAGAAGTAACATAGAATACTTTTTATTGAAAAAACAAACATTTTTTACGAAAGATAAAAATGCCGTCCACGCCGACGAAGTTGCAGGCACAGCTAGCATGCAATAAATATTCTATACGAAGCTAATTGATAAAGAGGCGAATTTCGAATAATCTTGGTTTCCGTTACATGATTGTTATTAATATTGTTTAATATTTGAGCATCATCGATGTTTATGGGTGAAACAATTTAAATTATTATGAAAGTCACAAATAACACTTGGTTAAATGTATAAATGATCGATTACTCATAAAATCATTAAAAACTTTAAATAATAATGAACAGATATTGCTTCAAAGCATTAGTTTCAAATAAATTCATACTTATAAGTTTCAAACCAAAAAGAGCTTTAGGTCAAAAGTTTTTTTTTAATATTTATCACCCCCGCATTGTCGTTGAAGGAGGGAATATCGTCAAATTCATTCTATGGTGCCAAAAATGTTTCATGAAATCCGTTCTTAGCTGACCTCTACACCGCGTAAGGAATACTCCTACCAAATTTCAAGTCAATCGGCCTCATAGTTCCTGAGATTTCGTGATGAGTGAGTTCACAAATGGGATCTTCTTTATATTTATAGATATAGTCTAGTTGTCCCGCCCAGCTTCGCTTGGGTGAAAAAAATAAAAGCCATGGAACCAGTGGCGCCACCTATCGGGTCCAATTGTGAATCTAAACCATTCTCGAAACCACCTGAAGACACACGGAAAATTTTATTAAAATCGGTCCAGCCGTTTACGATTCTATAAAGGACAAACATAATAATAATATATATAATATATCCTCACGCCTTTCCCACAAGGGTCCCCGAAGGGTAGGCAGAGGCGTATAGGTAATAAATCACACACCCACTTTCCGCCAGAGGTATTGGCACCTACCAACGTGACAGATGGCGAGTCCATCGTCGTTACCGAGACGACGCATACCGCCTTTGAATTTCTTCTCAGACGTATGCAGGTTTCCTCTCGATGTTTTCCTTCACCGTAAAGCTCGTGGTGTGACTAATCACTGTACTTAAGTTTCAGAAAAACTCATTGGTACAGTCGGGATTCGAACTTGCGACCTTTGCGTCGCAGGCAACTGCTCGAACCACTCGGCCACCACGGCTATAGAGTGTTGTGAATATCGTTACAACAGATTTCTTGCCTTATTACCATAAGGGTAAAGAATTGAAAAACATACATATCATCACGCCAAGTCCCTAACGGGGTAGGCTGAGAGTATACAGCGCCAGTTCTCTCTAGACTTACATACCTCTTGCGCCTCGTACACATTCATCAGTCTCTTCATACATGCTCGTCGGTTTCGAGTACTCTTGACGTTCCCGTCCTTGAGCGTCCGATCGATTTGATCCAGGTAGTTGGAACGTGGTCTTCCTCTGCCTCTTTTTGCACACACTTTCAATTTGTATATCTGTTTCGTCAATCTTTGTATATGTCCAAACCAACCTAACATGCCTTTCTTCATATTTTTAATCACACCCCCGTTCACACCCGTTGATTTAAGAATCTCTTCATTGCGGATTCGATTTAAGATCGTTACTCCGAACTGAAAAAAAAACCACAAAAATTGCCCGACTTGTCTCGACTCTACTAAACGTAAGTGAAGAACGACTCTCTCGCAATTGTTGTTTCCAGATGACATTTGTATTTCGCGCCATAATCAATCTATGGTACGCGCCAGTTTTACTTGTTATCGTCTATGGTATCCCATAACAATATGCAATAAATACGATTCTTGGTGTCCGATTAATATTGTTTTATATTTGAGCATGTTTATGCGTTGAAATAAATTAATCAAATTTATTAATAACTAATTTAATTTATTTTAAAAGTCACAAATAACACTTGGTTAAATGTATAAATAATCGATTAAAAAAAAATAAAAAAAAACCTTAAAAAAATAATGAACATTGAATCGAATTCTTGTTTTAAAACGCAAGTGAAGAACGACTCTCTTGCAATTGTTTTTCCCAGATAACATTGGTACTTCGCGCCATAAAAAGCAATGGTTGAAAAACGTGTTTTTTTATTTAACGCCTTGCGGGTGGAGTTTCATAAAATCCGTTCTTAGCTGACCTCTACATCGCGTAAGGAATACTCCTACCAAATTTCAAGTCAATCGGCCTTATAGTTCCTGAGATTTCGTGATGAGTCAGTTCAAAAATGGGATCTCCTATATATATATATATAAGATAAGTTAATGATGTGTTGTGTATTGGACTGCCAAATTTTAATTTGGTCCTCTGGGCTTGGGTACCAGCTTGCCCCCCTAAATCCGAAGTTAGCTCAGCGTAATGTCGAGAGGTCAACCAAGGCAGTTGCAAAGTGATGGCCTTGAGGAATGAAAATAATGCAGGGTAAATCTCTGACCCGATAGTCTTGGAGGTAGTTGGTAAGCAATGGACGCGACTGGTAGAGGACCGGCAATAATGGCGTGCTGAAGAGGCGTTTATCAGCCGACCGCATTCCTTTTGCCCCCTTCGTGGTATTTTAAAGCCTATTCCTTGCAGTGGGTTGATAAACGCTGAATTTATTGATGTATATCCTATATTTGATTAGATATATCTTGCAAGCGTATGAGGCTGCAAGACGGAGATTTATTTTATTACGAGATAAAATAAAGTTAGAAAGTTTGATGCCAGTTGCAGAGCCGTGGCCAAGTGGTTCGAGTAGTCGCCTGCAAATCAAAGATAGTATTTCGTGTTTGAACAGATCTGTAGTAAATTAAGAAAATATAGAGTCAGTCGTTTAGTTTGGCAGTCAAGCTTGTTCGGTTCAGGACTCGCTTAGTTTCCAAAGAGGTATTTCGAACTTAGGTAGGGAAAAACCTGCCGGACCACATAGATAAGGAATTATTGGACGTTTGTTTTTAATCAGTGTTTAGAAGATGATAGTGATGTGCCATAGTGAACAATGATAATATACCCAACGTCGATAGACACAGAAACTATAGTTCTAAAGAAGTGAATAAGCGTGATTTTTTATTGATTTATGCTTCAAATAAATAGTATGGGAAAAATATACTTGACATACTCGTGCTCACCACACAAGTTTCTACCCTTAGTAGGGATCGAACCTGCGACCTTAGGTCTTTAAGACTACCACTACTTACTCAAAGTATGAATACAGAAAAATAGTACAATTCTACACTTTTATTGTATTCATTTGAAAATAAAATGAATTCCCTAGAATGAAAAGGGTAAAATATTGTCGGGTGAATAAAATATGTATTTGTACAGACAAAGGAATTTTAAAAATTTCTCGTAAGGACTCAGAGCTACGGACACATTTACCATACCTTATGTCACGGAAAGTGCAATGTTTTATTTGAGAAGGTCTCGGGAATATATAAAGGACGAGTTTTGTGACCTCTGGATCTACTACGCTCACTATCTATATATTCTACTCGTTCACATGGAAATTATTAAATAAATAAATAATAAATACCTGGGACAATTCTACACAAATTGACCTAGTCCCAAATTAAGCAAAGCTTGTGTTATGGTAACTAGACAACGATATATTTACTTATATATACTTAAATACATAGGAAATCCAAGACTAAGGTACAAATATTCGTGTTTATCACACAAATATCTGCCCTCAGCGGGATTCGAACCCGCGACCTCAAGTTTCGCAGTCAGGAGCTCTAATCACTAGAACAGACGGTCGTCTTTTTACCTTCAAGTATATCTCTTTACTATATATATATTATACTATTCATAGAATTATATGAGGTTTATACATAACTTTATGTATGTATTGACGCCATTCCACAAGAGTCCTCAAAATCAAAAATTAAAATTATTTATTTCACATAGGCCAAGATGTGCACTTATATAACATCGAAAAAAGGTGCACGATTCGGGTTGGTCGTTTCCATAGAGAAGAACCGGCAAGAAACTCCATGGTTACTCTTTTCAAATCATTTGAATCATAATTATAAAATGTATGTTACAGGATTAGAACTTAAGTATGGGGCAACAAAGGGAAAAGCAAATGTGTGTTAACACTCTTCTTGTCATCGGAGATTTAGGTGTCAACGTGACAGATGACAACTGACTTTTGAATTTCTTGTCAATCAATGTTTTCCTTCTATGTAAAGTTCGCGGTGTTCCTTACGATACCTTAGTTCAGAAAAACGAAAGTCGAGATTCGAACAAGTATGCGGGTCCGCCTGATGATAAGCGCTTACCGCCGTCTATGGACACTTGCAATACCAGGTATCGCTCGAACCGCTCGGCCACTACATCTCCTAACTTATTATTCTGAGATTATGTTAACCTAGCTAGAAATCTTCTCAATTCATCCAATTCCGTTCAAACGTTCACAAAATACTGCGCAGCTTAGTAAACTATGACCCACCGTTCCATTACAACCACAAGCTGAATGAATGATGAATATCATAATTTATTTATAATTAGTATCTTCCTAAAGCCCTATTACATTGTAACAACAAAGAATTGTACATTTGCGGGAGTATTAATGTTATTCTTTCTCTGAACAAATTTCTGCCGAGAACCCCATATTGTTCTAATTGCCCACATTTGGAAAATAGTATGAACACATTAATGGGATAATCCCCAAGGAATAAACCTTTGTTGTATTTGGCAGCTTTCATACAAAACATGATATTAATCTGAATTAGATTTTCATTTAATTAGAAGTCGCATTCAACGGCAATTAAATCTATGTTATAAATAGTGCTATCCAGGAAAACCCGCCCCACCAATTTCTAGTCGAGGGTGTCGTGGGATGCTAGTGTGACCCGACTCTATTAAGGGTGCGTGTGCATTCATAGGTAGTCAGTACCGACAATACTCAAACATAAGTGGAAGTTTGTACACTATAAACTATAGGGAGGAATAGTGGGGCGCATCTTCGTGGATGGCACTATCTATAACAACAATAGAAATAAATATCGGTAAAAAAACTTTTAAGCTAAACGGTTTTATTTTATGTGCACTGAAAACTACAAAAAGCATCGTGTTTTACTAGTGTAGCCCTTTCATTTGATACCCATATTGAGGGGGTTGAGGAAAAATATGCAATCCGCCATTTTGTATCGGCGGCCATCTTAGATTTATAATGTTTTTGATTTTATTATATTGTATTGTCATCTAAATGTAATGTGTGTACCAAATTTCAGATCAATCTGACAACGGGAAGGTGCTTAAATTTCAATTTCTAATTTTGACCCAAACAAATTCCGTACGGGTCGAGCTAAATAAAACCGTTTAAAAAAGCCGTGGTGGCCGAGTGGTTACAGCAGGTGCCTGCAACACAAAGATTGCAAGTACCAATCTCGACTGTACCGATGACTATTTCTGAACTTAACTACAGTGATTCACACCACGATCTCTACGATGAAGGAAAACATCGAGAGGAAACCTGCATACGTTTGAGAAGAAATTCAAAAATACCCTAAAAGGCACCTAAAATATCAGAAAAGTTGGTGTGTGGATGTGACGATAAACGGCGACCGCACTCTGGCAATTTAGCACGTAAAGAAAAATAATTCAACTGTTTAGAACGAAAATTTGCTGAGATGGTGGGGCACTTAAAAGTAAGTATTCCAAAAAGATTAGCTATTATACACAGAGCGGGATCAACATTGATACGGTGGTCGGAAACATTCGCCGCTGCCATAATGGCGCACGCAAAAAGTTAATGGAAGCCTTTTCACCACGTGTAGGGCGGGCGGGCGGTGACGCGGCATGATTCCACCGGCGACATTCGAGCATTTTGCACTAATGGTGTTTTGTATTACTCAAAAGCAAATACATATATGTAAGACCCGTGGTGGCAGAGCGGTTCGAGGAGTTTGCAACACAAAGGTCGCAAGCTCGAAACCCGTACCGATTAGTTTTTATCGTACCGACGATCTTAACGGTGATGGAAAACATCGCGAGGAAACCTGCATACGTTTGAGAAGAAATTGAGAGAAGTTTATATCGTGTTTGGGAAATGGCGATGGACTCGCAATCGTTTACGTTGGCACCTAAAATATATCCCCAGCGATAAGTGGGTGTGTGGTTACTCCCTGAACTTATCTGCCTACTCCTTCGGCGACCCTTGTGTTCCCACATTGATTGAGGCGTGAGGATATATTATTATTACTTAAGGTTAGCTTCGAAATGAAATGGGTCCGCACACTTATCATTTACGTTTATTTTCTAGAGGTGCCCCGTGGCTACACTTGCGTGAAATTGAGTTTCATTGTTTGATTCAGTTTCGGGAATAAAACATAACCTATGTTTGTAGTTTATAATCTACCTCTATGCCGATTCTAGAGCGATTAAGTAACAAACTTTCGCATTTATAATAATTGGGTTCTCTTAAGATATCGTTAACGGCAACTTTCTAGATCGCTCCACAGCCGGTGGTTCAATATTTGGCGCATTATTTATTCATCGGAAAATACAACGGTTTGACATTAGCCTTAAATGCTATGACTACTTAAGTAGTTTCTCGTTTTATATTAAGGCCTAATTATTCTGTAGAGGTGTCGCGTTTCTAATCGATGCCTCGCGTGACGGCAGATGGACATATCGGACATACTTGAGTTGCAAGCGACAAAAAAATTATAGGCATAAAATACAGCGACGTGAGACTCATACAAACCACAAATGTAATTGAAAATTAAAAAAAAACGATTTATAAAATTTTTAGTGTTCGATATTCAAATCAATTTGAAAAGGCTATCTGGAACCGTTCGAAAAAAAAGTAGGTAGACAAACTACCGCACGACATCTGACATTTGGCGGGCGGGCGGGCGGGCGGGCGCCGGGCGGCGGGCGGGCCTCGCAACTGCCCGGGGGCTACATTATGAACGCGCTGATTACAAATTCATCATTCCTCGTATGCTATGAAAGAAAACTCATGTTTCCTTAGAAGTTTTAGAATCAATAGTACCAGTTGTTAGGCAGTACTAGCGCCTACACTTACTATTGATACACTAAAAATATATTATACATACACTAACCTAGTTTTAGCAAAACCATTTTATAACTATAAGCGTGATGAGCGAGTTTTACGAGCAATACGAAAATTGCTCGTCCGAATACCGACTGTATCAATGGGTATTTCTGAACTTAAATAAAGTGATTAGTCACACCACGAGCTTTTCGGCGAAGGAAAACAGGAGGAAAGGAGGAAACCTGCATACGTCTGAGAAGAAACTCAAAGGCGTATGAGCTTGAATTCCGGCGATGGACTCGTCATAGGTCACCTTGGCACCTGAAATCTATCTCGGACGTAACGTGTGTGTGTGAGGGTCTAGCTACACCTATGCTTACCTCTTGGGGGACCCTTGTTGGAAGGCGTGTAGGTATATTTCTACTTCTACTTTCTATTAACGCTCTGTTTAACAAAACAAATGTTTTTAAGAAAAAATAGATCGGACTCTGAAGGACGGGAACGTTAAGAGTACTCGAAACCGACGAGCATGTATGAAGAGACTGATGAATGTGGACGAAGCGAAAGAGGTAAGTCTAGAGAGAACTGGCGCTCTATACTCTCTGTCTACCCCGTTAGGGACTTGGCGTGATGATATGTATGTATGTTTAACAAATAATGGTCCTTCGAACCGAATAGTGTTGTCATAATGCCATTCTAATTTTACTACACGTCGTGTTCAATTGATTAAAAATTCACTTAATGCTAATAGTGTGCGTTTACACATCTACCTACCCCTTAATGTAAGACGTGAACAAATAATTCTGGTTATGCCTGATTGTATCCCTAATAAATAGATAATAATATATATATCCTCACGCCTTCCCGCAAGGGTAGGCAGAGGTACGTAGGTAGGCAGAGGTACATAGGTAATACCCACACACCCACTTTCCGCCAGAGGTATATTAGGTGCCAACGTGACAGATGGCGAGTCCATCGCCGTTACTCAAGCACGACTATACATACGCCTTTTGAATTTATTCTCAGACGTATGCAGGTTTCCTCTCGATGTTTTCCTTCACCGTAAAGCTCGTGGTGTGACTAATCACTGTACTTAAGTTCAGAAAAACTCATTGGTATAGTCGGGATTCGAACTTGCGACCTTCGCGTCGCAGGCAACTGCTCGAACCACTTGGCCACCACGGCTTCTATAATAAATAATAATAATATATAATAATAATAATATATCCTCACGCCTTCCCACAAGGGTCCCCGAAGGGGTAGGCAGAGGTGTATAGGTAATACCCATACACCCACTTTCCGCCAGAGGTATATTAGGTGCCAACGTGAGAGATGGCGAGTCCATCGCCGTTACTCAAGCACGACTATACATACGCCTTTGAATTTCTTCTCAGACGTATGCAGGTTTCCTCTCGATGTTTTCCTTCACCGTTAAGCTCGTGGTGTGACTAATCGCTGTACTTAAGTTCAGAAAAACTCATTGGTACAGTCGGGATTCGAACTTGCGACCTTTGCGTCGCAGGCAACTCCTCGAACCACTCGGCCACCACGGCTTCTATAATAAATAGATTATATTGTTAATTTCTAATTAATAACGTTTAAATGAGCTTTCATATAATTGTCTATTTCAGTCCTAGACTCCGATGTCTTAAAGCAGAGACAGCGGAGAGTTGTCTACACATTGATACAAATTTACAATAATTAATATCCTCACGCCTTCCTATAAGAGTCACCTCAGAGGTAGGCATAGGTGTATAGGTACCCACACACCCACTTTCCGCCAGAGATACATTTTTCAGACGTATGCAGGTTTCCTCTCGACCTTTTCCTTCACCGTAAAGCTCGTGGTGTGAGTAATCACAGTACTTAAGTTCAGATAAACTCCTTGGTTCAGTTGGGATTCGAATTTACTATCGTGTCGCAGGTAACTACCTTAACCGCTCGGCAACTAGGGCTTTTTTTTTAAATTAATTATTTAAATTAATTTTTAAATTAATTTTTTTTTTTAAATTAATTATTTAAATTAATTTTTAAAATTTAAACAGTCGGGATTCGAACTTGCGACCTTTGCGTCGCAGGCAACAGCTCGAACCACTAGGCCACCACGGCTTCTATAATAATCGTCGTTTTTTTTAAATTACCAAAAAATAATATAATGTTTTTTTACCAGTAAGGTGGCCAACATGCATGTGGTCCGCCTGATGGAAGGCGGTGACCCACCTTATGCCGTTTGCAATACCAGGGGTAATCGTTCACGGGTTGCCGACCCTAATGTCGAGCGGCGATGGACTCGCCATCGGTCATTTTGGCAATTAAATATACAAGCTGTTTCAGACAATAGGAGAGTTACATATGTGATCGGCCACCATCAGAGACATAGAAAAAAATATTCTAAGCTTATTTTTTAAACTTCAATTCGCATAAAAATCTGCTATAACGATGAAGTTATAAATATTGAATCTTACTGTATTTTAAGCCATCAATTGTTTCCGAAAAACCATGTTTCGGAGTGAATATCCTCTCTTTTAACAATGTTGTTCTTTTGTTATCTTTGGAGCTATGCATTTGTTTTGTTTCTTTGATTTCAGGATATATATATAGGATATATTCACAATAACTTACATTACGTTTCACGACAACTTTTAGAAGTTCTATTTCCTGAGGATTTTATTTTGTATAACCCTGGAAAGAGGGTGTGCTACTCACTACTCTGCCTACCCCTTTGGGGACGCTTGCTGGATGTCAGAAGCCATTATTATATTTATAAACATATCTAAAACACTTACCTCTAGTTATACATAAGTGTCATTCTACGATCTCACAGCTCACATCACTACAACTTTAAACTTTAATGTACGCCATTTTACTATTAAATCTGCGGTGTATTTGATCGCATCAGTTCATACTCTTTGTCGCTTCCAATAGTAGAATATTAACAGGGTACTACATATTCTTCGTGTTTATTTTCTTTATTAAACAGGGGATACGCGGTAAGGTGCGTCCTATCGCACTACTCCTGCTTGTCAAACTGACTAAGGGAGGAAAAGTCGTACGCTCTTTTACTACGGGTCATAGAGTATGTTACGCTTTTCAATCCGCGTAAAATTGTATTAAAAATATATCTTTACCTATACTAATATTATAAAGAGGAAAAATTTGTATGTAAGTATGTTTGCAAGGAATTGGCTCAAAAAGTACTGGAAAGATTTTAAAAATTCTTTCATCATTTGAATTTTGCCATATTATCACTGATTAATATAGGCTATTTTAAATGGAAGAAAAAAGAATTAGGCCTAAATGTTTAAAAATTTATGTTCACCCGTGCGAAGCCTGGACGGGCCGCCAGTATATATATATATATATATATATATATATATATATATATATATATATTTCTTTTGTATGTCACTGAACTCCACCTAAGAGGCTGGACCGACGTAATGAATTTTTCTGTGTCTTCAGGTGGATTCGAGCATGATTTAGATTCACAATTGGACCCGACAGGTGGCGCTGCGATCGTGTTTCTGATTAATGACGTTCCCATCCTTTAGTGTCCGAATATTTTATACCTACCTAATTTGGTAGCTCAGAGAATTCCAGCCCTCGTAGGTATTGTTGAAAGCTCAAACGAGGATTAATCTTTGATCCCGCCGAGGTAAGAGGGAGAGGGTAGATAGGTAAGTACCTCCGTGGGAAAAGTCAGCACGTATATTGACGAGTGTGGTCTGTTTCACTAACTTTTCTTTCTGTTCAAATAAAATATGAGACCGTTCCGCTGGAGATTAATTTAACGATTCCTACATATTGTGCCGATGTCACATAACAAAGGATTTGTGTAACCCTTCATTGCCAAGTCGAACTATTTACTTCCCGACAATAAACTTACAAGTTTGACGAATTTGATGTAAGAAGCCGACTAATTTATTTTTATCCGGCTAAGCGTGAATAGCTAAGTTAGGGGAAAGTGTTATTTGCAATAATAGGTAGCCTAGTTACCTACCTATATGAATAAATGATTAAATAAACTCATACGATTTGATTTGATGTACCAAAAAAGATATATAGGCAGATATAAGCCGAGTCCCTAACGGTGTAGACAGAGAAAGATAGGCCAGGTCTCTCTAGACATACATCTCTTTCGCTTCGTTCACATTTTCTCTTTATACATGCTCGCCCGTTTCAAGTACTCTCGACGCTTATATCGTTAAGTATCCGACCGATTTGAACTCGGTAATTGGTTGTCTTCCTCTGTATCTGTTTCGTCAATCTTTCTTCACTCATCCTTACGACATATATATCATACATATCATCACGCCATGTCCCTAACAGGGTAGGCAGAGAGTATAGAGCGCCAGTTCTCTCTAGACTTACATTCCTCTTTCGCTTCGTCCACATTCATCACTCTCTTCATACATGCTCGTCGGTTTCGAGTACTCTTAACGTTCCCGTCCTTGAGAGTCCGATCTATTTGATCCAGGTAGTTGGAACGTGGCCTTCCTCTGCCTCTTCTTGCACACACTTTTGCTTTGTATATCTATTTCGTCAATCTTTCTTCACTCATCCTTTCTATGTGTCCAAACCAACGTAACATGCCTTTCTTCATCTTTACAATCACGCCCTCATTCACGCCAGCTGATTTGCGAATCTCTTCATTGCGGATTCGATCTAATATCGTCACGCCGCACATTTTTCGAAGAGATCGCATCTCAACTGCATTCAAGCTATTTTCATACTTCCTCTGACATACCCAGGATTCGCTGCCATATAATAAGGTAGGTACCATTATCGCGTTGTGGACAGCAACTCGAGCATTCTTGCTCAGACTTTTACTGCCCATCAACGCCGACATGGCTCCATTCACCTTATTTCCGGCAGTTATCCTTCTATCAATATCTTTTTCATACTTTCCATCTCGTGTGAACATGCTTCCTAGACATACAAATTCATCCATCCTAACTATATGTCCAATACAACGTAACATGCCTTTCTTCATCATGATAATCACACCCTCGTTCGCGGCAATTTCTTTGCGAATCTCTTTTCGACACACATTTTTCGAAGGGAGCACATCTCAACTGTTTCGCTGTGTCTGATGCAATTCATACCTTTTGACTCTGTCCAAAACAATATTTTAGTTGTCCCTATAGGCCATGACAGAAACCTTCAGATCTGACTCTTGTATTAGTATAACTTCATGTCATTCCATAACGGTCGCCGTAGAGATGCAGAGGTGCGTAATAGAGATATATTTTATGTGTTATATTATTTATTAAATAAAATATTCAGGTGAAACCTTGGAACATAACTAGTTAAACATAAAACAATATTAAAGTAATTATTTCGAAGTGATACCAGATTCATAAAACACCGTTAACTGTTATTGCTATTTAAGTAAATTTACAATACGTTCGCTTACGACGACTATGAATCTCATTATTATTCGTGAGTATTACTTTGAATTGACATGTTTGTGTCCATAGGAATAAGGGAGGGATCATTATATGCAATGCTTGTTAATCGGATAGTTCAGGGCGGAGTATGACGATGCAGGTATACAAGGATGAGTATGACGAAGCAGGTATACAAGGAAGAGTTTGCCGAACAGGTAAACAAGGAAGAGTATGACGTAGAAGGTATACAAGGCGAAAGTGATAAAGAAGCAGCAAGAGGATCACGTTCCATCTACCGAGATCGAATCGATCGAACACTCAAGGATCGGAACATATAACAGTACTTAAGAACGGCTAGCGTGTATGAAGAGACGTATAAATGAGGATAAAGCGAAAGAGGCCTAAAAATCTGGAGAGCGAATGATGATACCCAGGTATGAATGTGTTCAAATGAAGCGTTCTTTATGCAATTTAAAAGAAAATATTTTTTTTTCACCCTATTGTTTTTGTTTTTGTCGAAGCCGCTGACCATCGGATGGACGGCTTCATCCTTTCATAGACGTTAACAATTTGAACATGATCGTAATATTTCAGAAACGATTTACATAATTTCACTAACGGGCCGCTTACTCGCGTCAAACGCAAACGTCGTAACAAAGAATGACTTCAGCACGTACACGTTTAAAGATTACATAAAAAAATTCAGCCCAGCCACTGTATGGGAACGGATAGACAGGAGAAGAAGTGCAAACAAATCGAAAATAACTTTCAATGAAGAAATTGAGGAGATCATGAATGGTATAGACCCGTCAGACGAACTGCTGCGTCTGAGAGTAGTCCCCGCTAATACATCAGAGCCAGACTTCCGACGGTACCGTCCCTTGCCACTAGAGACGGTCAAGAGAGACCCATGGAACTACCGCTTCCGCTTCTACGAACTCATGAAACAGGTGATATTCGACGTCAGGAACAAAATGGTACCGATGTTACGTGTGCGCGAGTCGAACAGAAGAAGTTCTCTGTACAAAATGGGCTTTATAACAGCGAAAGCGGATCGGGCGGCTAAGACTTTCGCCAAGTTCGCATACAGAGCCTTCAAGCTATGCACATATAAGCGCCACGAGCGGGTGCGTAATTTAGGTATTGTCAAATCGGTAATGGTTGTCGAAAGGTTGCTTAACTTGTGGTTCGATGTGGACCTCCTTGCTGACGTCATAGAGCGGAATGACCTCAATTGCAAGCAAGTACTGGAGAAATACACATCAGGCAGGAAGCAGCATTGGAAGTGGATTAACTGATTTTGTTTCGTGTACGTTCGACAGTATTCCTTAAAACCAGATAGATAACGATGTTATTTGAGTGCTAAGAACAATAAAACTGGACTGTCATAGTAACATTTTTTCAGATATTAATCACCTGTTCGTGATCTAATCGCTAAAGAGTACACAGTCTTCCCGTCTCCTAAAAAACATAGGATTTTGTTCTCAGTAAAGATTAATTCCTTACACTTGTCTTCACGCCTTACCACAAGGGTACCTGAATGGGTAGGCAGAGGTGTAGGTCGAAACCACACACCCTCTTTCCGCCAGATATATATTTTAGGTGCCAACGTGACAGATGGCGAGTCCATCGCAGTTACTGAAACACGACTATACATACACCTATGAATTTCTTGTCGAATGTATGCAGGTTTCCTCTCGATGTTTTCCTTCACCGTAAAGCTCGTGGTGTGACCAATGACTGTACTTTAGATCAGAAAAACTCATTGGTACAGTCGGGATTCGAACTTGCAACCTTTGTGGTGCAATCAACAGTGTAATAAAACAAGTGTAATAATAAATAATAATATATTTATTAGCATCTAATAATAAATAGGTACAATAAACAACAAATTAACATCTCAAAACATGAAAACAGCAACATAAAATCTACATTTAGTATTTTACAAACAAAAATAGGCTACATGATTCCCGAAGCCTACAACAGTATACAAAATAAGCTACGACCATAGTGTGACCAATGAAATACTTGTGTAAATATAGGAATTATTTTAATACCACACGCACTATCTTCCTCTATCTCTTCCTCTCTCCATATTTCTCTCTCAACCCCAATGGGTGGGGAGCCTTCTTTTTCTTATAATTTTATTTTTACAACGCGTACATAGATCACATCAAGGTCCATAGGTTATACCACCCTAAAGACTATATATTATTTAGTAAAGCTAGACACAATATCGACAAGGCATAGACAACTCATCTACGTATCTGTAATTTATTTCTTCTAGAACATTTTTTTAATTCAATTTTTTTTATAATTGGAGTTCCATTCAAAGATTCAATGTGACGATTAAAAACTCTTGCCTACAAAAAAAAAATCTTAAACTTATCAATACGACTACGAGTCGACTTTAATACTATCGGAATTACTATATATTAACATATCCTCACGCCTTCCCACAAGGGTCCCCGAAGGGGTAGGCAGAGGTGTATAGGTAATACCCACACACCCACTTTCCGCCAGAGGTGCCAACGTGACAGATGGCGAGTCCATCGCCGTTACTCCAGCACGACTATACATACGCCTTTGAATTTCTTCTCAGACGTATGCAGGTTTCTTCTCGATGTTTTCCTTCACCGTAAAGCTCGTGGTGTGACTAATCACCGTACTTAAGTTCAGAAAAACTCATTGGTACAGTCGGGATTCGAACTTGCGACCTTTGCGTCGCAGGCAACTGCTCGAACCACTCGGCCACCACGGCTCTTAATCCGCATTAAAGATTGTTTATATAAATTTTTTTCATCAGTCACATATCCACAGCGAAGCGTGACAGGGTACAGCTAGTAACTTATAAGGTTATAAGTATATAATGTATAGGAAAACATATATTTATCATACCATAGGTATGTAGGTACACTGTGAAGAAATTTATAAGAATACTAGTTGTCCCGCCCAGCTTCGCTCGGGTGAAAAAATACGATGGTGGCGCCACTTATCGGGTCCAATTGTAAATATAAAGAAGTGAAGATACACAGAAAATTCCAATAAATACGGTCCAGCCGTCTAGGAGTTCAGTGACATTCAGTTAGAGAAGATATTTACCTATACATATAAAGATCGCCATCTGTTGGCACCTAATATACCTCTGGCGGAAAGTGGGTAAAGCGGAATGCGGTGTGTGGGTATTACCTATACACCTCTGCCTACCCCTTCGGGGACCCTTGTGGGAAGGCGTGAGGATTTATTATTATTATTATATTATAAAGATTTATATATTTTTTTTTTATATTTTATATTTTTAGATTTATATTTATATCAGTGGCGAAGCGTCCTTAGAACACGATTCCTACCGGCTTCCCTTGGCAGATTCGCGCTCATATACGACTATTCTATGTAGTCATAATATCGCAAGAGACATAATTACATTGCGCCCTTTGTAAGAATATTATCCAATATGCTGGATACAAAAACGCAATGTATGTGAAATCGCGTAAACGCCCACATACACGATTTCACGTAGTAGGCGGCTGGGGAACTCGCTCATAATATTGGGAATTCTAATAGTTTAAATGTAGGCAATTCACGCACACATAGACATTACAACCACATCCAACCATTCGACGATATAACAGCGATTATAAGCCGATCTCAGATAGCCTCCAATCTTTATTTGTTATGAGTTAAGGTTTCGTTTCGCTTGAAAAGTTTCCTCCAATCAGAGCAATTCAAGAGTCAATCAAATCAAAGTCAATCATTGACCTCATCTAGCATTATTTCGCGCGTATTTGCACGGATTGTTTTGTTATGCTAATTTATCTATTGTAATATGTGATAAGCTTGATTGTGTTGTGGTATATGGTTTAAAAAAAACGAAAGTAGTGAAATTTTACTTGTCAAGTGTTGTCACAGTGTTTGTTTTGTTTCACCGTAAAGGTTTGTTTGTTTATTTTTGTTTCTTGTCGTCACGTAGTCTGTTAGGTTAGAAATGGCGGCGTTAATACAAATAGGTTGTTGTCTTACAGATTACCTACCTATTAAATGAGTTAACTTCGTTCTCAAAACAATCTTTCGAAAATAAAAAATATATCATTAAACATGGACGGGTTCGTCCATATGAAAATTGATTATAGACGTAAGGATGGGTGTTTCAAACATTTTCACAGTTCTATGTATGATAAATACGATTGGATAACCGGCAGTTGAAAATTACATAAGTTATTTTGCTTTCCATGTCATGTCCATGTTATTTTGTTTTTCGGTTTGTAGTATAGAAAAATAAATCCTGCGGTATTCCTGCTGGTATTTGTTTGTGATGATGATGCTGGCAAGTTAAGTTTCACTTATTTTAGTTCTTTTTTTGGCTGTATATTTATAACCCCCGTGTGAGTAATGTCATGTATGGTGAAGGTGGTGAACACTAACAACTGTACAGCAAGCATGTTCTGTCGCATGGAAAAATTGCATACAACGCAACGCAAGCACCATACATAACATTTCGTCGTAGTTTTGGGAGGTGAACTAACACACTAATATATGGTATGTAATTTATTGCATTTTTTTTTACAAGTTAAGATATAACGTTTTGCTTATTCACGCGTTAGCCGTTTTTTTGGTCCGGCTTTACCTTTCTTTTTTTTTCACCCCACGCCACTGATACATATATATACTTATTTATCTCAAATAATATGACTAATGGATGACGTAATATTGGATTGCTTTGTTAATAAATAAATAAATACCTGGGACAATTGCACACAAATTGACATAGTCCAAATTAAGCAAAGCTTGTGTTATGGTAACTGGACAACGATATTTTTACTTATATAGATAGATATATACATAAATACATAGGACATCCAAGACTAAGGCACAAAAATTCGTGTTTATCACACAAATATCTGCCCTCAGCGGGATTCGAACCCGCGACCTCAAGTTGCGCAGTCAAGAGCTCTAACCACTGGACCAGGCGGCCGTCTAATAAACTAGTTGTTCCACGCAGTTCGGGTACAAGTTCGAAACTAAATCATCCAGGTAATGCCAGCCATGATTGGAAATTGACTATTTTGCAAAGAATTTACAAATTCTTTATCCAAATTAATCACAATCTTTTCATACATATATAATAATATCTTGTTAGTCCACTATAAATAATTATAGTTGTTATATGTTAGCTTAAGATATAAAACACAATTCATTTGTTACATCAAATATCGTATTCTTTGCTCAAATTATACTGGAAGATTTATTTTAAGCTTATCTCGGATAATGGTAGAACCCACATCAGGGTTCCTTTCACATGTAGTTAGTAGAGGGTACATATATAAGGATGGGTGTACATATATTCTATAAAAGTTAATTGAAAGGGAAAAGACAGGAAGTTTTAATTATGGAGGACATTAATCTCTATTTGTCATTACTTTAGCATCATTTAGCTTGTATAGTGTTCACTATTTTACGACTTTGACATAGTAACGGCGCGACGTTTTATACCTATATTTATTATGATATATCTTCACAAAAGAAGGTTGAGAAGTTTATAAGAGATGGAACTTGGAACCACAAAGGTCACTAAGCGGTTTCAAAGGAGTTTCTTTCCACGAAAGCTCAGGCTGTGGAATGATCTTCATGAGGTTGAACACCCATTGAGGTTTAAGATTCCTGCAGTCAAGAAGGCCCGAGTGATAGCCCTGGCATTGCACACCATAGGCGGCGGTAACCGCTTACCATCTGGCCGCGTGCTTGTTTGCCACCCCAGTGGTATAACGTCGTGATTGTGTCATGTAACGTCGCGCGACGATGTGCTAGTCACTTAAAATTATCACATTCAAAATGGCGTCCTAAGCTCTATCTATACACTTAATCTCCTCTTTTTCTACGCTCTCGCTCGCACTAACTATAAAACTATACAGCTAATTATCGTCGCTCTCGCTCGCACTACTTAAAACTTATAATATTCTAGAGTAAGGCGTATTACACTATATTCACATGAAATAAATTAATTATACATTAAAGTTTCACACGCCCCTGTCTGCAAATCAAGATTATTTTGAAAAGTGAGTCATATCTAACGGAATATATAATACATAGTTACTATGTCAATGGGCTAGTGATCACCTGTTGGGTCACCATGTTGTAATTGATCCTAGTGTAGTGTCATAATAGTGTCACCAAATTACTAATAAGAGACCTATGAGATTCATCATATTACTGGTGGTACTAAAATAATGTCACCATTTTATAAAACGTGACCTATTAGCATCACAATTTTACTGTAAGTTACCTAATAGTATCACCATTTTATAAAAGTAACCTATTAGTGTCACGATTATTCTGTAAACGGCCTAATAGTATCACAGTGTTACGGTATGTGACCTTAAGAGTGTCACAATGTTACTGTAAATGACCTATTAGCGTCACCATTTTACTGCAAGAGACCTATTAGCGTCACTTATTTGCTACAAGAGACCTAATAGCGTCACCATTTATCTGCTAGGGACCTATTAGCGTCACCATTTTACTGCAAAAGATCTATTAGAGTCACCATTTTACTATAAGTGACCTAATAGCGTCACCATACTACTGTAAATGACCGTATAGTGTCACCACGTTACTATAAGTATCCTTATATTGACAGTAACGTGCAAGTCATATTGTAAGTGTAAGTGTGACGGTATTAGTGTAAGTGATGTTCTGGTACTTGGCTGCAGACAGTGGGAATGTGTGTCGAGTCTCACTGCGCCTTCGGTTTGTAGTGGACGTTGTCCTGAGTGAATATAAACGATAGTTCGGGTCTCTTCTGTGCGAATGCGATGAATTCGTCTGCAAATAAATATAATTATAATAATAATAATAAAATAATATATCCTCACGCCTTCCCACAAGGGTCCCCGAAGGGGTAGGCAGAGGTGTATAGGTAATACCCACACACCCACTTTCCGCCAGAGGTATATTAGGTGCCAACGTGACAGATGGCGAGTCCATCGCCGTTACTCCAGCACGATTATACATACGCCTTTGAATTTCTTCTCAGACGTATGCAGGTTTCCTCTCGATGTTTTCCTTCACCGTAAAGCTCGTGGTGAGACTAATCACTGTACTTAAGTTCAGAAAAACTCATTGGTACAGTCGGGATTCGAACTTGCGACCTTTGCGTCGCAGGCAACTACTCGAACCACTCGGCCACCACGGCTCTTGCTCTAAATATAATTATGTTCGTAAAATTTATTTCATACATGTTATAAGACATTTTGTGTGATTATCATTGTTCTTATACTAGCCCTGCTCCGCGGTTTTACCAGTGTGATATTTGATATTCTGTTGGTAGTTTTTTCTGAATTAGTTTTTTTTTTTAAGTAGAAATTTTTCTGAATTAGAAGTTATTTCAGGAATAAAAATAGCCTATGTGTTAATCCAGTTATAAGCTATCGCTGTGCCAAATAAGATGCAATTCCGTTTTGTAGTAGTTTTGTAGTTTTTGCGTGAAAGAGGGACCAACATCATCACAAACTTTGACATTTTTATTCATGATAATCGTGGTCATTATATCACATCTCGTGCTGAACAGATTTCGATAGAATTTGATTGCATTATATTAATATTTCTTCTCATATTAATATAGTCATGTATAGTCGTGCTGGAGTAACGGCGATGGACTCGCCATCTGTCACGTTGGCACCTAAAATACCTCTGGCGGAAAGTGGGTGTGTGGGTATTACCTGTACACCTCTGCCTACCCCTTCGGGGACCCTTGTGGGAAGGCATGAGGATATATATAAATTAATATTTGCTATGAGTGTCCGTTCAAATTTAACCCTTAAAGGGAAAGGGATTAAGAGTTCGTAGTAGGCGGTGGGAGCTAGTGTTGTGTATGTACCGTAGGTGAGGTGTCCCTTGCCGCCGTCGGCCAGCTGGAACAGAGCGCGAGCCTCGTCGCCGCCCAGCGCCAGGCAGCGCCGCGCCAGCTGCTCGAAGCCGCCCAAACACACGCGCCCGCCCCCGCCCTCGAACAGCTACACAGCCGTCCTCAAGTAGGTATCATCTCTACCAAACGCGACTGGCTGGTGTTGTAGGTAGAACGTTACTTCAAGAGATTTGTTGACCGAGTGGTTTTTTGAACTTAAGTACGGTAATTAGTCACACCACGAGCTTTACGGTGAAGGAAAACATCGAGTAGAAACCTGCATACGATTGAGAAGAAATTCAAACAGCGATGGAGTCGCCATCAGTCACGTTGGCACTTAAAATATGTCTGCGGCGGAATGTGGGAGCGTGGGAACTACACACCTCTGCCCGCCGCTTCGGGGACTTATGGGAAGGCGTGAACGTAACTATAGGGTGTGTTTTGTTTACTGAGAAAGACTCAATCGTTTTGATTCGATGTCATGAACCGGTTCCAAGAAATAAAACCGGTCAGAAGAAGAAATGGCGAAATAAAATCCTCGGTTTCTTTTAACATGGTTGCCCTTTTTACGCAAATCCTCACTTAAATTATTATATTAACAAAAGATGTAAATCCTTTCGACACCTGAGAGTTGCTCGGATGAGCCTAGAAGCTCAATTGATGAGAGAAACGGAATGCAATGTCATTATATTTCAATCATAAAATTCTCATAACCAGGTTACCTCAAATGCATAGGAGAGTAGATGCGAGAGCGGCTCATGCTGCAGGGTCAGGAAAACGGCACACAGCAGGTAGTCTGGGTAGTACACCAGCCCCGTGGCAGGCTGGAAAGGACATCAGTTCATTGCTACTTAAGGCACGAGGTCAAGGCACAGTACTTCCTCCGCAAGTCTTGAAACACACCACTGGCTTTACGGTGGAAAAAACCGCATACGTTTGAGAAGACAATCAAAGATGCATACTCGAGCTTGAGTAACGGTGATGGACTGACCATCTGCCACGTTATCACCCAAAATATATCTCGGAAAGTGGGTGGATACCACCTACACCCCCTGGTACGGATTGTGTAGCTTAGGCGTGAATTTCATATTCTTAAACTAATAGCTGTCCCGCCCAGCTTCGCTAGGTTGAAAAAGTTAAATTGCCCGCAACACGATCGCAGCGCCACCTATCGGGTCCAATTGTGATTTAAACTATGCTATCTTTTAAGTTGGATCAAACTGCACACGGTGTGCAAATTTGATTGAAATCGGCTAAGTAGTTTAGGAGCCCATCGCGGACAAACAACGTGACACGTAATTTATATATATTAAGATTTGGAATAAGCGGCCAGACTATGAGAAAATTTGTTAATTATTCCGTTATGACGAGTGTGTGACGAGACAGAGAGTTAGAAATGCTTATAACTCTCACGTGACACACTGTCTCTGTCCCTCGCGAGCCACATAAGGGCGGTGTACCTGTGCGAAGATGTCGAAGAGTCTCTGCGCGCGGTGGTCGAGCGGCACCCCGAGGCGGCGCGCCAGCTCGGGCGCGGCCAGCCAGCTGTCACGCCCCGCCCGCGGCCCCCGCACTGCAGCCAGCTCGGGCCGCGCCTGCTCCAGCCTGCGGGCATGCCCGCGTCACAACACTGGCTCTGGCCGCCATGCCTCTAGCGCCCTGGCCGCAGCGTGCCAATGCAGGTTCTACGGCGGCAGTGCGAGTCATGCCCTAGCGACTTGCTTGTCAACACAGCTTTAGTGCCGCGCGTGACAACTTTTAAGTTGTAAGTGTCAGTAGGCGGCTGTAATCATGATACTTCAACAATATCAGAGATAAATTCCCTTTGGCTGCGATTCCGTAAGTGTCCAACCTATTTTCAACTTTCCGTTAAGAACTACCAGAGACCACATAGCTTGGAAATAATACTAAAGATGCACCAGTCCCCAAACGTGCTTGATATCATTCGACAAAGCTGATCTTAGTACTGTGAAGGTTGCCTTTTTCTGTCTGTTCTTAAGGCATGAAGTATGTATCCTTACCCGAGCTGCGTGCGCAGTTCAGCGACCTCCCTGATGGCAGCCGCGGCGGGCAGCCCCAAGTGTTTGGCGCGAGCTATCAGACGACAATCGTCGTACGTGTAATCCAACACCGGCACACCCAGAGCTCTGCGCCGGAGAATGTCTTATCATCATCATATCATCACGAGGTAGCCGGGGAGAGTACAGCGCCAGTCAACAAAGACTATCTAGTTTTAGTGACGACAACAAGATCATCTGATTATAGTGACGTCAACAAGACTAATAGGATATAGTGACATCAACAAGACTCTCTGGTTATAGTGACGATAACCAGACCATCTGATTATAGTGACGATAACCAGACCATCTGATTATAGTGACGCCACTCAGACTATCCGGTTACAGTAACTTCAACAAGACTATCTGTTACAGTGACTTGAACAAGACTATCTGGTTATAGTGACGTGAACAAGACTATCTGGTTATAGTGACGTGAACAAGACTATCTGTTATATTGAAATCAACAAGACTATCTGTTATAGTGACGTGAACAAGACTATTTGGTTATAGTGACGTGAACAAGACTATTTGGTTATAGTGACGTGAACAAGACTATCTGGTTATAGTGACGTGAACAAGACTATTTGGTTATAGTGACGTGAACAAGACTATCTGGTTATAGTGATGTCAGCAAGACTATCTGGTTATAGTGACGTGAACAAGACTATTTGGTTATAGTGACGTGAACAAGACTATCTGGTTATAGTGATGTCAGCAAGACTATCTGTTATAGTGACGTGAACAAGACTATTTGGTTATAGTGACGTGAACAAGACTATTTGGTTATAGTGACGTGAATAAGACTATCTGGTTATAGTGACGTGAACAAGACTATTTGGTTATAGTGACGTGAACAAGACTATCTGGTTATAGTGATGTCAACAAGACTATCTGGTTATAGTGATGTCAACAAGACTATTTGGTTATAGTGACGTGAACAAGACTATTTGGTTATAGTGACGTGAACAAGACTATCTGGTTATAGTGACGTGAACAAGACTATTTGGTTATAGTGACGTGAACAAGACTATCTGGTTATAGTGACGTGAACAAGACTATCTGGTTATAGTGATGTCAACAAGACTATCTGGTTATAGTGACGTGAACAAGACTATCTGTTATATTGAAGTCAACAAGACTATCTGGTTATAGTGACGTGAACAAGACTATCTGGTTATAGTGATGTCAACAAGACTATTTGGTTATAGTGACGTGAACAAGACTATTTGGTTATAGTGACGTGAACAAGACTATCTGGTTATAGTGATGTCAACAAGACTATCTGGTTATAGTGACGTGAACAAGACTATCTGGTTATAGTGATGTCAACAAGACTATTTGGTTATAGTGACGTGAACAAGACTATTTGGTTATAGTGACGTGAACAAGACTATCTGGTTATAGTGATGTCAGCAAGACTATCTGGTTATAGTGACGTGAACAAGACTATCTGTTATATTGAAGTCAACAAGACTATCTGGTTATAGTGACGATAACCAGACCATCTGATTATAGTGACGCCACTCAGACTATCCGGTTACAGTAACTTCAACAAGACTATCTGTTACAGTGACTTGAACAAGACTATCTGGTTATAGTGACGTGAACAAGACTATCTGTTATATTGAAGTCAACAAGACTATCTGGTTATAGTGACGATGACCAGACCATCTGATTATAGTGACGCCACTCAGACTATCCGGTTACAGTAACTTCAACAAGACTATCTGTTATAGTGACGTAAACAAGACTATCTGTTATATTGAAGTCAACAAGACTATCTGGTAAAGTGAATTCAACAAGACTATTTATTATAGTGACGTCAACGAGACTATCTATAATAGTGACGTCTCTCACTTGGCCATAACATCTCGCACGTTCCTCGCGTACAGCTTCGGGTCCCGTTTCTCCTCTTCACTGGGGTAGTAAACTGGCAGGAACTCTATCTCGCAAGAGCTGTGCACTTGGGTCAACGTCAGCCAAAGGAGTTTGAGCCTGGAAAGGGAATGAGCGGTTTAATTTTTAACTAGCTGTGCCCGCGACTTCATCCGCGTGGAATTTAACAAAAAAATATATTGTTAAGTTACTAAAATAAAAGTGGCCTAAGTTACTCCTTTTAACATCAGCAGTGAAAGTCCCTTCAAAATCGGTCCAGCCGTTTCAGAGATTATCCGGAACAAACAGAGAGACCGACAGACAAAAATACATTTATTTTATATTATATTTAAATATATTTTTTTATATTTAAATATATTTTGGTATATGTACCGTGTATACATCCATATGCATCCATATAAATGCATATCATTTAGTAAAAAGTGGTTATTTCAATATTACAAACAGACACTCCAATTTTATTATATGTATATATAGATTTATTCCATATTCATAATATTGGCTGATATTATTATTAGTACTTGTTAGCCGCGCAATTTCATCCCCGTAAAATTGGATTTTTGTGGTAGATACTTCCCGTAATAAAAATATCCTGTTCGATCCAGCTAATTATCTATCTCAGTGACAAAGTTCTTCCTACTGGAATTAGTAGTTCATTCATGAGGATAGTGGGATCCTATTGGCCGGTATACTCGTCAAATATATTTTACGATGCACAAATACAAGGCTACTGGTCTTTTGGTCACATAAATGACTTCATCCAATTTACTAGCAACACCGATATTTTATCAAAGAATTCTTTGATGAAGTTGTCATGAATGCTTCCTTTTTATTTCCGCCTTTGAATCCGTAGCTTCATCCAAAGATTATTTTGCTGATTTTTCTTTTTCATTATTATACGAGTGATAATAGCAGCACAGTTCGCTCCGAATTTCTCAATTTTCTAACTACGCGAATTACAACATTGCATTACATTACATTACAAAGATATTAGATCAAATGTTGGTCATAAGAATAGGACGAAGAAATTTGATCAAACGTTGGTCTCATCAAAATTGGACGAATCATTTGATCAAATGTCATAAGGGCATCGACAATGGAGAGAAAATTTTCAAGAGTGTGGCTACACCTACACATAGATGTGAGACGCAGTTTAATATAGCATGTTACTCACGCGCCAGGTCCCTCCCAGGTCCAAGTGACAGTGTCCCTCGCATTCGGGTACCTGATGGTGACCGGCTGCACCGGCACGCCGGGGTAGAAGCCACCGGGCTTGAAGGTGATCAGGCAGGAGCGGTTCGTGCATGTGCCTTCGGGGAAGATCAATACCTGGAGACAGAGTTATAAATGCGGTGTAATAAAAGTTTTTGGGCATGTTTGTTCTCTTTTGAAATTTGACACAGAGATAGACTTAGCTGAAATAACACATAGGAAAAATCTACCAACAAACTCACAGACTACAGCAAGTTAATTATAGAATAGAATAAAATAGAATAGAAATTATTTCATATATTTTATTTATTTTTATTTATAATTACATGCAGTGTCAGTTTAAGTCGTCAGCAACACAAGGGTAACAAACAAGTTCGAATCCAGACTATATAAATCAGTTTTGTATTAATTAGCCGTGTTTCTTTTTAGAGCCGTGGTGGCCGAGTGGTTCGAGCATGCGACGCAAAGGTCGCAAGTTCGAATCCCGACTGTACCAATGAGTTTTTCTGAACTAAGTACAGTGATTAGTCACACCACGAGCTCTACGGTGAAGGAAAACATCGAGAGGAAACGTGCATACGTCTGAGAATTTCAAAGGCGTATGTATAGTCGTGCTTGAGTAACGGCGATGGACTCGCCATCTGTCACGTTGGCACCTAATATACCTCTGGCGGAAAGTGGGTGTGTGGGTATTACCTATACACCTCTGCCTACCCCTTCGGGGACCCTTGTGGGAAGGCGTGAGGATATATTATATTATTATTATTGTTTTTATTATTCAAGTGCAGTGTTTAGACAGACCACGCATCTACGATTGAATATTTTCAGTCGGTACAGTTAAAGCACAGTTAAAGGTTTGTGCGTACATATACGTATCGTCTTTAGGGTTCCCGAAGAGGTAGGTGCAATACAACACCAAATTTTCGTATCATATATGGATATGTACATACATGCATATCATCACACCGAGTCCATAACGTGGTAAGCAGAGAGAATAGAGCACCAATTTTCCTCCCGATTTTAAACTCTTAGAGTAACAATAACAGTACTTAAGTTCAGTTTCAATTCATTGGTAGACGGGATTCGAATATCAATAGTTGCGTTGCAGGTTTTGTTTTTATTAGCCGTGTTTATTTTTAGAGCCGTGGTGGCCGAGTGCTCGAGCAACTCGGCCACCACTTAAGGCAAGATTAACGTAAGGCTTAGCAATAAATACTTGTACAAAGAGCGTCTCGCTGAGAGTTTAGAAACTCGCTGACCACGGTGACCTACTTCGCTACATCAATTATTGTGATAAACATCATTATCGCAACGAAGTTTCTAATAAGAAAGAGAGTAAACTATGTAACTGGCATACCAACACTACATGCCAAACTGAGCAAATTATACGGCATGGACTGACAGTGCTTCGTTTTACCCAAATTATACGGCATGGACTGATAGTGCTTCGTTTTACCTTAATTATACGGCATGGACTGATAGTGCTTCGTTTTTCCCAAATTATACGGCATGGACTGACAGTGCTTCGTTTTACCCAAATTATACGGCATGGACTGATAGTGCTTCGTTTTACCTTAATTATACGGCATGGACTGATAGTGCTTCGTTTTTCCCAAATTATACGGCATGGACTGACAGTGCTTCGTTTTACCCAAATTATACAGCATGGACTGACAGTGCTTCGTTTTACCCAAATTATACGGCATGGACTGACACTGCTTCGTTTTACCCAAATTATACGGCATGGACTGACAGTGCTTCGTTTTACCTAAATTATACGGCATGAACTGAAAGTGCTTCGTTTTACTCAAATTCAAATCGATTACCGTTGAGTTATACCAAATATATGTTGTCTATGATGATGGCGATGGACTCGCCATCTGTCACGTTGGCACCTAATATACCTCCGTCGGAAAGTGGGTGTGTGGGTATTACCTATACACCTCTGCCTACCCCTTCGGGGACCCTTGTGGGAAGGCGTGAGGATATACTATGATGATATTATAGCCGTCCTCAATATACGAGATGTCTACTACCAATAGACTATTCGACATCAGATGAATCGGAGTAGGCAGAGAGAATAGAGCGCCAGTTCTCTTTAGACTTGGATACCTCTTTTGCTTCGTCCACATTAATCAGTCTCTTCATACATGCTCGTCGGCGTCGAGTACTCTTGACGTTCCCGTCATTGTCGAAACATATATACGAAGCGAAAGTGTGTGCAAGGCGAGGCAGTGGAAGACCACGTTACAACTACCTAGATCAAATCGAACGGGCAATTAAACGGAGAGCATGTATGAAGAGAATAATGAAAGTGGACGAAGCGAAAGAAGTATGTAAGGATCGTAGCAAGTGGAAAGAAGTGGTCTCTGCCTACCCCACGGGAAAGAGGCGTGATTATATGTATGTATGTATACTATAACAAAACTCCGACTTTCATCCGGCTTCTAGAGTAAGAGCCTATCAACCAAATATAGCAAACCGCAAAAGGTGCACAGAGCAGATATCTTGATGATCTTATCTGTAATTAAATCTCGTCA
Organism: Drepana arcuata; assembly: GCA_016069955.1. Lineage (NCBI taxonomy): Eukaryota > Metazoa > Arthropoda > Insecta > Lepidoptera > Drepanidae > Drepana > Drepana arcuata. The sequence continues at coordinate 34,660 of JACCPG010007735.1, forward strand.
AAACCACAATACCTATTGCTTACAAATTGCAATAGATACCATCAATATAACGTATTGAGTCCTCGACAATGATCGTTTAATAATCATTGAGGAACTTCATCTGTTACACCAACGAGAGTAATATAATATATATATATATATATATATATATATATATATATATATATATATATATATATGTATATATTATATTACTCTTGATAGCGGATATATATATATATATCCTCACGCCTTCCCACAAGGGTCCCCGAAGGGGTAGGCAGAGGTGTATAGGTAAAACCCACACACCCACTTTCCGCCAGAGGTATATTAGGTGCCAACGTGACAGATGGCGTGTCCATCGCCGTTACTCAAGCACGACTATACATACGCCTTTGAATTTCTTCTCAGACGTATGCAGGTTTCCTCTCGATGTTTTCCTTCACCGTAAAGCTCGTGGTGTGACTAATCACTGTACTTAAGTTCAGAAAAACTCATTGGTACAGTCGGGATTCGAACTTGCGACCTTTGCGTCGCAGGCAACTGTCGGAACCACTCGGCCACCACAGACCACTTAATAGTAATATCTTCTATACATAAAATACAAATGTAACGGATCGCTGTCTGTACATTGAAGATATATGAGAAAAAACATGATTGGGACCTTTATCAACGCAAACAGCACCCAAAATCATGACTGATAGAATTTTTGTCTGTTCGTCTGTGCGTTTGTGCACGCTAATCTCAGAAACGGCTTATCCGATTTAGATGTGTTTTTCACTTTTTTTTTTTTATACAACAAGAGTAGCAAACAAGCATACGGCCCATAAGTAAACCAAAAGATATATCCAAAAAATGCTGCCCAAAGTCACTATTCCACGCGGACGAAGTCGCGTGCACAGCTAGGATATAAATAAAATATACCCATGTTCTCTTTATACGTTCAAGTGGCATAGTTAGGCACTATTGTAGTCAAAGTAGGCAGTATGAAAGCTGTTAGGAGAAGAGCCGTGGTGGCCGAGTTATTCCAGTAGTAATTGTCTGCAATATAAACTCGACTGCAAGTTCGAATCTCGACTGCACCATTGAGTTTCTCTCAACTTAAGTATAGTGTTTAGTCACACCACGAGCTTTACGATGAAGGAAAACATCAAGAGGAAACCTGCATACGTCTGAGAAGCAATTCAAACGCGTATGTATAGTCGTGCCTGAGAAACGGCGATGGACTCGCCATCTGTCACATTAGCACCTAAATATATATATACATATCCTCACGCCTTCCCACAAGGGTCCCCGAAGGGGTAGGCAGAGGTGTATAGGTAATACCCACACACCCACTTTCCGCCGGAGGTATATTTTAGGTGCCAACGTGACAGATGGCGAGTCCACCTAAATATATCTCCCGCGAAAAGTGGGTGTGCGGGTACTACTTACACACCTCTACCTACCCTGTCAGTGACAGTTGTGAGAAGATATATAATAAAGTAACAAATGTTTATTATATTGTTATATTTGTTACAGCACATTTGTTATATTTGTTATTCTAGAAGACTTACTCGTCGCACACACAACACTACCTGGGATTTGGATTGGGGTCGCATAATTAACAAGTCATTAATATTTTTTTCAAAATCATAATGAAACTACTTTCACATTTGAAACTACAATTTATAACTCAAATGCAAAAAAACACTGGTTCTTTTTTTGCTAAGCATATTTAATATTTAAGTCTCACGGACGCAATCTTTACTAATATTTTTAGAGTTGGTTTCTATTAAAAACTCCCCATAACAGTTTTTCTTCAATATCTGCATTGTAGATGGCCTGCTATGATTTATTATATGTATATTCGATTAGAAGATTTGGCGATGGACTCGCCATCTGTCTCGTTGGCCCCCTAATATATCTCTGGCGGAAAGTGGGGGTGTGGTTATTACCTATACACCTCTGCCTACCCCTTCGGGGACCCTTGTGGGAAGGCGTGAGGATATATTATTATTATTATTAAGATTTTTGGAGGAGGTCTATACCCGAAGGGAGCCATGAGACATTAACCTTGATAAATATAGTTTTTTTTGTATAAGTATTGTGTATAAGTGTTGTTAATGTCATGGAAATTTTAAAATAAAGGCTTTATTATTATAATTATTTATTTTTAAATCCTTTATTGTACACACACATCTACAAAAACAAATAGGATGACAAAAAAACAGAACAACATGTAGTACGCACAATTAGGCGGCCTTATCGCAAAAGCGATTTCTTCCAGGCAACCAAGTTAGAGAGAAAAGAAATAGAGAAAAAAGAAGAAAGGTAGGTGTGATAGTTTAGCGGATGAAATATACACAATTACTATAATATACATATACTAAGCAATATAAATAACATACATACGAAACATATACCTACTTATGATTATTATGATTATTATATGTATATTAGATTAGATTAGAGTGATTCGCTTAGTTAACTGTATACGTGATCATCTGTACATACCTTTGTGAAAGATAAATTATTAATATTTCTAAATGAAATATTTCATATATTGCAAGGTCTCCAAAGCCATTATAACGTTATAATAAGAGATGTATATGCACGTAAATATCATACTTTATTGTTCTTTCAAATAATATAGTTGCTAATCAGACTTTACCACTGAGTTCTTTTGAACTTAAGTACAGTGATTAGTGGCACCACCATCAAAATAACTCATTCTGTACAGGAGACTCGGACCACCCGGCCACCACGGTGCAACAACAACTGTTGCTTTCGATTAATATCTAACGATATATTTGTAACCGTTACTTGCAAATACTTAGGATCAATTGAGCTTAATGAGCGGATTGTTACTGGACCGAGTCCAACAATACTTCAGATAAGACGCAATTTTATCCTCACTAATAGAATGAATGGGAAAGTTTGTTTGTTACGCTTTCACGTCATGACAATGAAACCGATAATCATTTAAATTATATAAATATAAAGGACGCTCAAGGACGGGAACGTCAAGAGTACTCGAAACCGACGAGCATGCGTGAAGAGACTGATGAATGTGGACGAAGCGAAAAAGGTATGTAAGTTTAGAAAGAACTGGCGCTCTATACTCTCTGCCTACCCCGTTAGTTGTCAGGGGTATGTTAGGGAAGGAGATAGAGTACGTTTTATCCCGAGAAAGAGCCGTTCCCGAGGGATAGAAAATTATAAGAAATTTTCTTAAGTTTGATCATTCTAATGAATCGCCCGTATAACAATTCAATGAGAGCAAAGCGGCAGCGAAAGAGGTATGTAAGTCTAGAGAGAACTGGCGCTCTATACTCTCTGCCTACCCAGTACCCAGTTAGGGACTCGGCGTGATGATCTGTGTGTAATAAGAGCCGATAATACATATATTAATTAATTTCGTAACATAAGTCGTTTAAGCCGTGGTGGCCGAGTGGTTCGAGCAGTTGCCAGCGACGCAAAGGTCGCAAGTTCGAATCCCGACTGTACCAATGAGTTTTTCTAAACTTAAGTACAGTGATTAATCACACCACGAGCTTTACGGTGAAGGAAAACATCGAGACGAAACCTGCATACGTCTGAGAAGAAATTCAAAAGGCGTATGTATAGTCGTGCTTGAGTAACGGCGATGGACTCGCCATCTGTCACGTTGGCACCTAATATACCTCTGGCGGAAAGTGGATGTGTGGGTATTACCTATACACCTCTGCCTACCCCTTCGGGGACCCTTGTGGGAAGGCGTGAGGATATATATAAGTCGTTATAAATGTATATATGTAGAACACAAAATCAAATCAAATCGTATCGTATATATGTTGGACATACCTACCTATCGATAAATCATTTCGCCAAAGCACTTCTACACTCCTACATGATACGCGAAGGAACGTTCCAATAAAGCTAATATTAGATCAAAGATGACACACATTTCAAAGCCACGTACGATGCAAATTTGATAGTATTCAATTTGTGACGTCATTGATCAATGGTCAAGTTTCGATGCGTCTTCAAATAAATTCTAGTTGTATGCGAGTTCTATCCACAATCCACGTTTAATGACGAAAATACAGTGTGGGTGAGACTATAAAGTAATACTTAAACGCTTTACCAAAAGGGGTTCATAAATGTCAGATTTAAATATTTCGAAAGATTTTTCGAAGATATAATTTAGGTCTCATCACAAACTGACAGGAGGACAGATCATGCAGAATATATATAGAATGATGATCTGAGCATTTGTATGTCACTGAACTCCTAAACGGCTGGACCGATTTTAATAAAATTTTTCATTAATTCCGGTCGATTCGGGAATGTTTTAGACTCACAATTGGACCCGATAGGTAGCGCTGTGATCGTGTTTCAGGAAATGATACCCGGACGAAGCTGGGCGGGAAAGGGCCCCGAAGTGGTAGGCGATGAAAATTACGATTATATCGTTGTTCTTGACAATACCCTATTATATCATCGTATTTACATTACAATATGTATAAAGCGAACGTGAGAGGAAGGTTAAAAACTGCCTATGAAAAGCTTTATTACTGATCTCCTTCAAAGGTCACTCCTGCTCCGGAAGTACACAAGGTCTAGGTGTAGACAAGGCGACTGAGTTAAAAATCGGTCAATACGAGAATTACCGGTTTCAGGCACAGCATTGGTTGTATTATATAATTACGAAATATACATATTATATTTATATAATTGTAACGCCTATACTATAATAATAATATGATATATCCTCACGCCTTCCCACAAGTTAGAAGGGGTAGGCAGAGGTGTATAGGTAATACCCACACACCCACTTTCCGCCAGAGGTATATTAGGAGCTAACGTGACAGATGGCGAGTTTGTTTTTAATTTATACTATATGTTTGCCAATAAAATATTATGATTAAGATTATTAAGATTATCATCACGCCGAGTCCCTAACGGGGTAGACAAAGAGAGGAGAGCCAATTGGTAATGTAGAAATATTTTAATTAATTTATTAAGTTTAATGAACATTTACAATGTTCCTTGTGGAAAAAAAATCCCCCTTCCCTCCCCCAAGCGCCTCACGTAATTAATGGACAGCCCCTAATCGTTTCAAAGAGGGAGGTATCTCTGATCGATTGGCTTGAATATATAACAGAGAAATACAGATGCTCTCACCTGGGGCCAATTCTCCTTCGATGTAGCCCTCTCGATGATCTCCTTAATAGTATTCTGCCTGGAGTTAGGATCATCTCGCCACACGTACACAGGCTGGGTGTAGTTGATCAGTTCTGGAATTATCAGGCACATTTGAAAAGCTTACATTATAATAAATACCTATATACCTAATACACCTGGGTCATACTAATATACCTGGGACAATTCCTAGTCCCAAATTAAGCAAAGCTTGTGTTATGGTAACTAGACAACGATATATTTACTTATATACATATATATATACATAAATACATAGGATATCCAAGACTAAGGTGCAAATACTCGTGTTCAACACACAAACATCTGCCCTCAGCGGGATTCGAACCCGCGACCTCAAGTTTCGCAGTCAGGACCTCTAACCACTAGACCAGACAGCCGTCATATATAAAATAGTATATCAGATCATGAAAGGAATTCTTCAAGAGGTGTGTATAGGGTAGACCTTTGATGTCAAAAAGTTCCATAGGAGGCGGTAACCGCATACCATCAGAAGAGTCATGTCAGTCAGAGCATGCCTGTTTGTCACATAAAAAACATACTCCCATCAAACACAACACTACAATACAACAAGTATGATATAATGATCATACTTGACATTTTAACAAGTCGCAAGCGAAGCTATAACTACAGAAACAATTATTAACATACATATATATACATATAAAATTAAACACATATATATAGTGCCATCCACGAAGACGTGCCCCACTATTCCTCCTCATAGGTTACAGCGTAAGTGTGCAACCTTCCACTAATGTGTTGTTGGTACACACTGATTACCTATGAATGCACACGCACACTACAATTAATATACTCGGGTCATACTAACAGCATCCCGCGACCCCCTCGACTAGAAATTGGTGGGACGCGCCTTGGCACCACGCAGAGTCCCTAGTACTCTCTAGACTTACCTTTTTCGCTACTTCCACATTAATTGGTAGACGGTAGATATATCATATAATGTAATTCCTCAATAAACTGGCTATGAGATAGGAAACTATTTCTTGAAATCCGATTAGTACTTCCTGAGCTGAAGAGCTCAGGAAGTACAAAATCAAAAATCAAAATATTTTATTCAACGTAAGGGACACAGGGAACACTTATTGAACGTCATATACTTAACAAGAACTAAAGTTACCACCAGAAAAATACCTGCCAGGAGAAGAAGCTACAAGCGTACAAGCATACTCGTAACCTTACAAACTTTACCTCTTCATAATACCCGTACCTACATATTGTAATGTAGATTTATAACCAAGGAACTTATTGAATAATCACAACTAGTTAAAACGAAAAACATAAGTTTTGACCTTTACTTTGGACAACTTTTGCTTACAAGCACGACAAGATTGTTGAAATCAAGCCAAGTCGCAATTTAAGTAAAGATACCATTTTATGTACAACTAGCTGTCCCGCCCAGCTTCGCTCGGGTGAGAAAGTTAAATTGCCCGTAGCACGATCGCAGCGCCACCTATCGGGTCCAATTTAATATAGCCTATGTTACTCGTGGATAATGTAGTTTTCGAATGGTGAAAGAATTTTTAAAATCGGTCCAGTAGTTTTTGAGCCTATTCATTACAACCAAACAAACAAACAAACAAAGTTTTCCTCTTTATAATATTAGTGTAGATAAATTAAAAACAAGAGTCGTGGCGCCCGAGTGGTTTGAGATACGGAAAGACTGCAAGTTCGAATCCTAACTACTAAGCAATAACTGATTGGTGCACCATCTCAATTTAAGTATAGTGTTTATTAAGCAGCGAATTTACTGGTAATTCAAAGGCGTATGTATAGTCGTGTTAGAGTAACGGCGACAGACTCGCCATCTGTCACGTTGGCACCTAAAATATATCTCTGGTGGAAAGTGGGTGTGTGGGTTTACACCTTTACACTTCTGCCTACCCCTTCGGGGACCCTTGTGGGTAGGCGTGAAGATATATAATTATAACTTGCTGTAGTTCTTATAGGCGTAACTATATAAGCAAGTATGTATCCGAAATATTGTGTAGCGTGTATCTCGTATCGTGACTGACCAGGAACCTTGGGCGTGAGCTAAAGCTAGACTTAGGTTAATAGGCAGAGGCGTCAAGAAGCCTTAGCATTGTAAGTAACACGTGACCTAGCCGTGTTAATTTTACAGGCCTTGGCATTAGAAAAACCCTTTACTAAAATTATAACAGTCTATGGTACTTACATATGTAGTTAAAAGCTATGAATTAACCTTTAGTTCTAAATAAATCTAATTTGAATTACAGTTTTGCTAATCCAGTAAATACAGTAATCCAACTAATACAGAAGCCGTGGTGGCCGAGTGGTTAGAGCAGTTGCCTGCGACGCAAAGGTCGCAAGTTCGAATACCGACTGTACCAATGAGTTTTTCTGAACTTAAGTACAGTGATTAGTCACACCACGAGCTTTACGGTGAAGGAAAACATCGAGAGGAATCCCGCATTCGTCTGAGAAGAAATTCAAAAGGCGTATGTAATAGTCGTACTTGAGTAACGGCGATGGCCTCGCCATCTGTCACGTTGGCACCTAATATACCTCTGGCGGAAAGTGGGTGTGTGGGTATTAACTATACACCTCTGCCTACCCCTTCGGGGACACTTGTGGGAAGGCGTGAGGATATATATTATGAGGACGTAGCGAAAGAAGGATGCAATGGAAGCAATGTAAAGATCGTAGCAAGTTCAAAGAAGTGGTCTCTGCCTACCCCTACGTGAAAGAGGCGTGATTATATTTATGTATATAGGTATTAGTAAGAAAATAACACAGCTCAAATATGTGATAAGTGCCACCAAAGCGAAGCTAATTAAAAAAAACTAAAATATCTTACTAATATTATAAATGTGAAAGTTTGTAAGTTTGGACGTTTGCGGTTTGGCTGAAAGTTGAAATCGTGATGGCTTATACTTAGGAATAGGACATAAGCATCAATTTTTTTTTTTCGAAAATTCTAAGTTCTAATATTATAAATTATGTTGCTCTTTCACGGCATAGAGGCTGAACCGATTCTAGCACTCCACGCGGGCGAAGCCGCGGGCATAAGCTAGTAAGTTATAAATGTAAAATGTCCAATCACATCTGAGCGGCTAAGCGGAAATGGATGATATGTCGATACAATTGGATACAAAGGATAGATTTTACTTAAAAACAAAACTTCCTGTGAAATAAAAATTTACACCTTTACCTATTTACATTTTTTTTTTTTTTAACTATAATTTATTTACACTATTTACATTTACTTTGTTCCCCCATACTTGGGTACTATTGCTGTAACGAAAAAAATATTGTATATGCCTAATGATTTGAAAAGAGTAACCATGGAGTTTCTTGCCAGTTCTTCTCCATGGAAGCGACCAAGCCGTACCGTGCTTCTTTTTCGACGTTTTATAAGTGCCCACCTGGGCCTATGTGAAATAAAAAGATTTTGATTTTGATTTTGACACCAGAAATAACGCGGGGCACACTCACTCCTAGGGTCATAACGACGCGACGGCTTTCTCTGATTTGATACACCGTTGTCTTAGGAACTAATTACGCATTAAATTAACCTACTTAAAAAACGGAGGTCTCCATTTCGGATAGCGGATTTTTTAATTTATTAGCTTTGTAACTCTTACATAGCTATTCTGTTGGAAATTTCGGAATGTTACGTTACATACGGATCTTATGATGCTAGAAAAATAACTTTATTGTATTTTTTATATACCCCCCACTCTTATTAAGCCTTTTGTACATCACAAAGGTCGCAAACATAATGACAGCAAGCGGTTACCGTACTTATAGACGCTTGCAACACCAGAAGATGACTTATAATTTCACGTACTTCCAAAGACCTCCTCCGAACATACATACATACATACATATAATCGCGCCAAGTCCCTAACGGGGTAGGCAGAGAGTATAGAGCGCCAGTTCTCTCTAGACTTACATACCTCTTTCGCTTCGTCCACATTTATCAGTCTCTTCATACATGCTCGTCGGTTTCGAGTACTCTTAACGTTCCCGTCCTTCAGAGTCCGATCTATTTGATCCAGGTAGTTGGAACGTGGCCTTCATCTGCCTCTTCTTGCACACACTTTTGCTTTGTATATCTGTTTCGTCAATCTTTCTTCCCTCATCCTTTCTATGTGTCCAAACCAACGTAACATGCCTTTCTTCATCTTTACAATTACGCCCTCATTCACGCCAGTTGATTTGCGAATCTCTTCATTGCGGATTCGATCTAATATCGTTACGCCGCACATTTTTCGAAGAGATCGCATCTCGACTGCATTCAAGCTATTTTCACACTAATGTACCACTCACCAATTTACTATAATGAATTTGACACCGCGATATCAAATCTGCTTTAAGTTAGACAGCTGTATGTTTGCGTTACACTCGACATTCACCGTTACTCCGACCCGTATCTCGTATGTTTACGGCTTCTATCAATTTGTTGGTATCTAGTTTTTGCATCTTTAAATTATCAAGTATTTATTTTCTGCAATTAGTGTGTCAAGGACTGACTCGAATAAAATTGACCGAATCGAAAAAAGATTTCTACACCTTACCTAGAAAGCGTTAATTTATCATAATTATTTATTGCCCATTCTATTATAGATGTCAAAAAGTAATTAAAGCGCGTTTCTTCACGATACAAGTGATTACGAACGTAGGCAGAGGTGTAACAGCACCCACTTTTAGCTAGTGATGTATGACGTGACAGATGGCGAGTCTGTCGCAGTTTCTCAAGCACGTATTGTCACATACATCAGTCTTTGAATTTCTTCTGAAACGTATGCAGGTTTTCCCTCATTTCCGTAAAACTCGATGTTTGATTAATCAATTAACTTAAGCTCCAACAAAACTCATTAGCACGGTCGGGATTCGAGCTTACTATCTGTGTTTCCGGCGGCTTCTCGAATCACGTCCCGAATCGTCAATCACGGCTCGAAAAGAATTTTAGTAGAAAGTAATACGTCTTACAATTCTCAAATCATTTCAAGTATTCCAATAGGTACTATAGGTAGAGGCCTCACCTACTAACAACTCGTTTGGTATTTACTTTGACAGATTGCCCGCAAGATGGGAGTACTTCATACTTACAACCAAGACGCATGCATGAACAGCGAAGCACGAATTTGCTTTAATTCGAATAATACCGCTATACAATTAACAGACATTCCGCCGGAGACGTTATATCGAGAAAACAGAAAAAAAAATATCTACTTCAAAATTATGAAGAAATTCAAAGATATGCATGTGTATATGCTAGGTAATCACTTTGGCATCTAAATATAAGAAGATGAAGAAGAATATGAAGATACTAAAGATGTTAAGAAGAATATGGTAAGACTAAATAGGTCTGTGGGCGCTCTACTCTCTATTGCTTTCACGTGAGTGACACCACTTCCACATAACTATTAAGTTTAACTTTAGTCAAACTAGAATATTCGACATGGTTTTAACATAGTTTAGAGCTAATTTTAAAAACACATCATCTACACACACATAATGAATATTACAGTGAGATGTGTAGTGTAAGGTTTTAGCGCTAATAAATTATGTTGAAGTACTTTAATGGGCAATTCGTTCCGGCCACACTAAAGACTATTTTAAAACCAAATGATTCTGGCCGAATTTCTTAAGACTTTCACCGTTTGACAGGGCTCAAATAACATATATACATACCTTTACCTCATTTGTTTTTTATTAGGTACCTACATAGCTGTTCAATCTATTAACGCCCGACATAAAGGTATACGTTTTACCAATTAACATTGGCGACCGTAAGTGTTGTCAACCAGTCTATTGCTCCATTAAGTACAACAATCTTGGTCACGAAGTACGCAGATAGGCTTTCTAATAAGCCAGTTTTACTTGTCTGTTTACTCGCCATAATTCGCTTCTGCCACATTATTGCATTCTCGATCCAAGACAACGCCTCGCTATTGAAATTATTATTTTATGATGTTCGAATCTTCGAAGTGTAGCAGTTTCAAGTAATAATGCACCTAAAAACTAATGAACTAGAGGATTTTTCCGAGGTGTAGGCTCCGGATGGGAGTTTCTATCGATTAATAATTTGTTTGCTTTGGCTTTTGAACACACACTAAGTTGTCCACCGTGAGAGGGAGCGCCACTATGAAGTAAAAGGCTGGTTGCTATGAATGCTTCGAAATCCCAAATGCAGGGACAAAAGGCGAGTACCAAGGCATTGTTCAGGGTTGAACCGAATTACAAACAATACGTACAAAGACTTATATAGGTACCAAAGGCCAGGGCACAATACAAATGCACGGATGTTAAAAACCTATTTGTAACATGTCATGATTTGGAACGCATCTTGAAAAGAATACATTATTTGCAGCATTTAGTTAATCGTAATCTTTTGTTACAGCTTCGAAGTATTTGTAACTTAGTAATAGTTTTGCCAATACAGTACATCTCAAGAAGAAGTGGTAAATTAAAAACATCCTAGGTTAGTAAAGAAAAATCTTTGGCATAGGAACAGAATAACAGAAAAACCGTCACCAGAAACCGTAAAGAAGCCACTTTAAAAAACCCAACACCATCCATACACCACCACCAGACCCCATGACCAGTAGAAAACTCATCACCTACTTCCAACATAGTTGTCCATGGACTCTTTGCGAACGATGACCGAGGACATCTTGGTGGCGTATACGATACAACTGTCAAGGAAGGACGAGTGAGGGGCCACGACAAGTATGGGCGCCTCGTTGCGGCTCGCTTGTTTGCCTCGCACAGTGATCGCCATGCCACCAGCGAGGTAAGACATTTTGCCGATGAAGCATATCAACGGCTTCAGCGCCCTGAATGGAAGAAGAGACAAGGATGTATAATACTTATACTTTAAACTTATTAGTTACGTTACTTTACATTGAGATGGAAATCCTGCATACGTATAAAAAGAAATTCAATAGACGTGTGTACTGTTGTGCTTGCCATCTGTCACGTTGGCAGCTAATCGCTCCGGCGGAAAGAGGGCACGTTACCACAAACCTCTGCCTCTTTTCTCGGGGATCTTTGTAGGAAGGCGTGATAAGTATGTACACGACACTAGTAAGAGTTCTTAGGGGGTTTCATCAGATTGTTTTTCTTTAAATTGGGAAAGAATCGTGTTTTTAGCTGCTAAGGGTCTTTGAGGAGATACAAATAAAAGGTCATTTAAATTTAGAAAACAATCCAATATAATTTTCACCAAGTTTATCTCAATTATAAATTACAAAAGCGAACGATAAAATTAAACTAATTATGTGCCATAATAAGATCCCATCGCTAAACGGAAGAACAGAAATCAATATAAAAGTTCATATAGACGTAGAGATAAAATACCAGACGGCAGACAGAATCGATGCCGCAGCTAGGATACCGCTCGTAACGTTGCACGAAAACCGTACAAACTTGAAGTTATGGTCGATGCCCTCTCATTAGCTTAAGCTCTTTTAATGCTATATAAACAATTCTGCCTTGCAACCCCTTACACATAAACACGCTTTGGACCATTATATTATAATAATAATAATAATATATCCTCACGCCTTCCCATAAGGGTCCCCGAAGGGGTAGGCAGAGGTGTATAGGTAATACCCACACACCCACTTTCCGCCAGAGGTATATTAGGTGCCAACGTGACAGATGGCGAGTCCATCGCCGTTACTCAAGCACGACTATACATACGCCTTTGAATTTCTTCTCAGACGTATGCAGGTTTTCTCACGATGTTTTCCTTCACCGTAAAGCTCGTGGTGTGACTAATCACAGTACTTAAGTTCAGAAAAACTCATTGGTACAGTCGGGATTCGAACTTGCGACCTTTGCGTCGCAGGCAACTGCTCGAACCACTCGGCCACCACGGCTTTTATATTATGATAATTACCAAACGAAATACCAGGTGTCATTTTTCCTCTTTCTACCTATCAATATACAATGTCCCACGTCGAAGATTTCCCTAAAGAGTACAGCATGGAGTTTTCAAGAGGGGTGTGAAAAGATTCCTGCAGGCTCGGCACGGCGCTAGTGACTGGGATTGCAATCTCCATAGGCGACGGAAACCGCTTGCCATCAGACGGGCCGCATGCATGTTTGCACTCGGGACACGGTTTCCTTAATACAATGAATTGGCTCCTATACTCTGTATTGATTATAATTGGTTCCTAAACTTAAAAGATCCATATCATTTCTGTTATCTGAATAACTAGACCAAAATATTAATCGGTCAATTAAATACACAATCAGCAGACTGCAGACGTCACCGCCCCCTGTCTCGTTAGCTTTTAAAACATCTCTGGTAAAATAGCAGTCAGCCTCTGCCTAACCGCTGTTAGGAAATCTCATTATAAGAAAGTCTAAGTCCGGAAAAGTCCAAATTATACGTCTTGTATCAAATACCAATCATGTTCATGCTAGAACGATGACAAATGATGACAATAATTAACACAACGGTTTTATAATTTACTTCTAATTTATCAACCTAACGATTAATGACATGTCTAGCAACTTTAATGCAATTGTCATGTCAAATGTAAAACGTCTCTGCAGCTCTTTAAATCATACATTCGCAATGATCAAATCAGAGAATGGAGTACAGTTACTGTTGGTTGCGACCGCAACGGTTACGGTACACACAGTTCCGGAATTAGATAAAAAGTTCAATGCGACATTTTAACATCACGTCACGTCTTTTCTCACTTACGTTATACATAAAGTGTTTGATGTAGATTATGTCTTGCGGCTGTCTTTACAAAAACACAATTGGGTCAAAATATTTAATTAACACTATTCAATACAGGAGCCGTGGTGGCCGAGTGGTTCGAGCAGTTGCCTGCGACACAAAGATCGCAAGTTCGAATCCCGACTGTACCAATGAGATTTTCTGAACTTAAGTACAGTGATTAGTCACACCACAAGCTATACGGTGAAGGAAAACATCGAGAGGAAACCTGCATACGTCTGAGAAGAAATTCAAATATAGTCGTGCTTGAGTAACGGCGATGGACTCGCCATCTGTCACGTTGGCACCTAATATACCTCTGGCGGAAAGTGGGTGTGTGGGTATTACCTATACACCTCTGCCTACCCCTTCGGGGACCCTTGTGGGAAGGCGTGAAAGGGTATATTATTATACTATTCAATACAGTGAACTCCATTCACTTTCCGTTTCGAGTACGTTTTGTGGATGGAAGTGACATAAACAAACATGCCAAACTCATGCGCAGTTGCAAATAAAAAGCCTTTGTTTGATGAACTAAAAACGTGTAAAAAACACAAAAACATTCTAAAGTCAGCAATAAAACTCCAAGACCCGCTATTCGAATTGGAATAACTTCTCAAACCGAACTCAAAAATTTAGAGCTAATTAAATAAGCTTACACAGGTAAGATATTTGGACAATCTACATCTAAGCCACGATGCAGCAAAAACGGTAGAAATAGAACCAGTTCAAACTGGTAACCAGCTAAGGCTCATTCAGATTCTACAACGGTTTAGAGAACTATGATAGCCGGCCAACTTACGATATATTGCCAATCCATCTTAATTGAACCAATTTATGTGGCATAATACGAAGCATAAAGCGAAATAAACTATCGGTGTTGGATTTGGCTCGATTTAGACGTGAACTTTGACTGGACGAGTTTTTCTTTATATATATATATATTAACTTAATGGGTATAAAGCCACGATGCACAGCTTACGGAGAAGATTTTAAACAGTAATACTTGAAATCACTGCATTTTTCGTTGTTAGGTGAAGTGTCTGGTCTTGAACGGTATTAATATAATGAGAGTAAAGTATTAATAAATGCAAAATATATTCTGAATGCCACTACATGCTGAACGCTACTTCTGAACAAATTCAAACTAGCAATAACCGTAGACGTTTGTAAACGTCACAACTAATATAATTGCAATATATTTGGAGAGAATTTAAATGTCAGTAAAACTAAATTACAGTGATTAGTCACACCACGAGCTTTACGATAAAGCAAAACATCGAGAGAAAACCTGCATACGCTTGAAAAGAAATTCTAAATTATTTGTGTAGTTCCTTGAGAAACGGCGATGGACTCGCAATCTGTTTCTGGGAGTGCCTAAGCGACAGTTCTGCCTGATAGATGCCTGCCTGACAGTTCTCTGAGACGCCTAAACATATGAAGGAATTCCAACAATTGATACAACAAGTCCGTTTGACCATAGCGCTGAAAGTGGAGTTGGTGCTCAAAGGAAAGACAATAAAAATTGTGACCAAAAACTATGAACTACTAAGCAACAATCACAAGACAGAAAGCAAACACACACGCAACGTATAACCTACGTCCGATGAAGGGTATTCGCGCTGTTTCAGCCTTCGCGACTACACTCGGTGCTCCCAAGCACACGATAGCGATGGCATCGAAGAAGGTAGAGTGGGGCGCCATAACGAACACGGGGGCATCTCGGTGGTTGGTCGGCATGTGCTGTTTGCCCAGGAGTCGCACGCGGTGGAAGCCGGCCACGACCACCACCAACCGCATTAGAGATAGGATCGAGAAGCGGAGTTTGCTGTTGAGCAAGATATGCTACTGAATTATATAGTTATAACTTAATGTCTGCGTATACTTTTGATGCTATTAATGAAGGGTGGAACGAATTGTTCTTAAAATTACAAGTAGATCGTGGCGTAAGATCTTGTCAAAGAGTTTTTATTTTAAATTACTTTAATACAAGTTTCATCTTCATAACATGAAGATCGAGGTTAATACAAAATCTTTACATTACCTAGTTTTATCGTGAAAGATATGTCTAAAGTCTAACATATAAGTAGATGTATCTGTGCTTCTAGATTTTATAGGTATTATTAATTATTTAAAATGTTTGATATAGCATGCACCTAACTTTTATAATGCTCATCAATTTCCGACATACTTTAAACCGGTTTTGGACCGGTAAACAATATCTTTATACGGTATTTTAGCAAAATAGTGGTTCACGAATATCGAGTACAAAGGCCATGCACGTATAAGGTAAACCAATTTGAATATACCATTTAAAACTCAAAAATAAAAGACAAACGATTAAAAAATATTATATTAAAAATACCTAATGACATCAATAAATAAATCCGTAAACTCATACATACAGGCAAATAATTATAAGAATATTAATGAAAATAGCAAATAGTGATACATCGCGAACAGCATGGAGTTATAGGTTAAACAATAGTGTCCCTAGGGCTAGCCCATGACGATAAAGCAAACACTGGCAAAGTGGAATATGGTACTCAAAAAGGCCAAGTCTACCATTTAAAGTATGTACCATATTCCACCAACAGCAATAACGAAGGTATCTTGACGATTTCTTCACAATATTCCAGATGGCGACGAATCCAAGATCTTCAAACTTCTAGGATTGAGAACTCGATTGCCTAAATGGTGGATCTTGACTCCATCGAGCCATCTGTCCTAAAGAGAGAATGGATGTTCTAAATCGCACCAGGAAATGTCGCACCTTGTCTTAATTCGCTTTGTTCTAAAGTCACGTGCGTGGCTGTGTGAGAATTGCCCGAATTATAATGTATGCAAGCTTATTATATTCAAAATATATGTATGTGATGTGAATGATTTTGAAATAAAGAGCCGTGGTGGCCGAGTGTTTCGAGCAGTTGCCTGCGACGCAAAGGTCGCAAGTTCGAATCCCGACTGTACCAATGAGTTTTTCTGAACTTAAGTACAGTGATTAGAGTCACACCACGAGCTTTACGGTGAAGGAAAACATCGAGAGGAAACCTGCATACGTCTGAGAAGAAATTCAAAGGCGTAAGTCGTGCTGGAGTAACGGCGATGGACTCGCCATCTGTCACGTTGGCACCTAATATACCTGTGGCGGAAAGTGGGTGTGTGGGAATTACATATACACCTCTGCCTACCCCTTCGGGGACCCTTGTGGGAAGGCGTGAGGATATATATATTATATTATTATATATAAATATATAAAAAGCCGTGGTGGCCGAGTGGTTCGAGCAGTTGCCTGCGACGCAAAGGTCGCAAGTTTGAATCCCGACTGTACCAATGAGTTTTTCTGAACTTAAGTACAGTGATTAGTCACACCACGAGCTTTACGGTGAAGGAAAACATCGAGAGGAAACCTTCATACGTCTGAGAAGAAATTCAAAAGGCGTATGTATAGTTGTGCTTGAGTAACGGCGATGGACTCGCCATCTGTCACGTTGGCACCCAATATACCTCTGGCGGAAAGTGGGTGTGTGGGAATTACATATACACCTCTGCCTACCCCTTCGGGGACCCTTGTGGGAAGGCGTGAGGATATATATATTATATTATTATATATAAATATATGTCGCGTGTAGTACAGTAACCGGTAGGACCTCTTCTCAGTAAGTTTTCTCATTGTGATTTGATTACATCTTCTTAATATATATAAATAACGTGTCACGTTGTTTGTCCGCGATGGGCTCCTAAACTACTTAACCGATTTCAATCAAATTTGCACACCGTGTGCAGTTTGATCCCACTTAAAAGATAGGATAGCTGACATCACAATTGGACCCGATAGGTGGCGCTGAGGTCATGTTTCAGGAAGTTTTACTTTTTCACCCGGGCGAAGCTGGGCGGGACAGCTAGGTCGTAGGAACTGTTAGCTGAAACCATACCGTAAAAAAATAAGGCTAACCTCTCACATTGTAGAACACGAGTAAAAATGTCATACTAGTTATTCGAACACAAAATCCAATTCACTATTGGAATAATTTTAATTAATGAATTCATTTCAATGATGGTGTGCATTTCATGAAAAATGTCTCGATCACGTAACCTAGTAAGAGATATTGAAAAAATTTATTCTCGACTGTAAATTAATATTATATGAATGAATCTTCATGCCTTCCTACAAGGGTCCCCGAAGGGGTGGCAGAGCTTTGTTAGTTTACTCACAAACCCACTTTACGCCGGAGGTATATTTTAGGTGCCAACGTGAAATTCGGCGAGTGCATCGACGTTTCTCAAGCACAGCTGTACAAAAGTCTTTAACTTCCTCTCCAACATATGCAGGTTTCCTCTTAGCGTAGATTAATCACTGTAGTTAAGTCCAGAAAAACTCAGAATTGATAGAACGTGTGAAAAGATTCCTGTAGGGTCAGCAGCGCGCGAGCGCATCCCCTGGCGTTGCAAGCGTCCATAGGCGGCGGTAACCGTTTACCATCAACTAGTTGGCAAAACAAAATACTTTTCCCAAAGATAAAAATATCAACATCCATAATATATCTCGACTCTCTATGCCTACCTGGTGAGGGACTCGGCGTGATGATATGTAGGTGATGTGGTACACGTAGGTGTATAATGCGAGCGACGCCTTCGGCAAAATATAGTTAGAGATAAACGGTGTATTTCAAACCTCTTTAATTTAATAACACACGAAACATGACTTAAGTGCTGTAGTAACACAACTGCAAGCAATCAGGGAAAACGTTCTGTTAACTCATTTACTGGTTCGTTCACAACTTCGATGGTGTTTATCTAAAACTGGTATTCCATAACATGGTATTAAGAGGTAAGGGAAATCTTGAGATGATAATTTGTATTATTATAAGTTTTTGTTGACTTTTTTTTTGACATCTTCATGTGTATATATATTCTCCGAAGTAAAATAGGCATATATATATATATATATATATATATATATATACATATATATATATATATATATATATATATACATATATATATATATACATATATATTTATACATACATAGACATATCATCACGCCAAGTCCCTAACGGGGTAGGCAGAGAGTATAGAGCGCCAGTTCTCTCTAGACTTACATACCTCTTTCGCTTCGTCCACATTCATCAGTAAAATAAAAATCATGTGAAAAAGCACCTATTATAAACCTAGAAAGCTATATTATTCCGGACTAAGACGAGCTATATTTTATTAAATAGAAAATACATTTACAAGTTATCAAAACCGGCGAGAATGTATAGAGAATAACATCCACTACCATACCAAGAACAACATTCCATAAATAACAAGTAAACAACTTTTAGTTAAAAATATTTTATTGGACTTAATAAATGTATTTTCGGAACAAAATGTCTTAAATAAGCGGAACAACGCGATGCGTCGTCCCTTTCACTACACGTTCATAATTTATGTCTAATAATTATTTCTTACATCATGTTGCGTGAACACATTGCTTTTGCTATTTATTCACGAGTCGAGAGTATGTAATAAAATAATAATAATATATTGCAGTAATAATATTGTACAATTATTATTAACTAACATCTACCAGCGGTTGCATCCACGTAAATTCAAGATCTTATCTTTTTTTTTATACAACAAGAGTGGCAAACAGGCATACGGCCCACCTGATAGAAAAAGGTTACCACAGCCTATTTACGCTTACAATACCGAAGTATCACTTGCGCGTAGCCACTCTTATCTGCATACTTTTCTGGAACATGTCCCATATGTTAATCCAGATTTCAATATTAATTTCAGAATCCGTTCATTAGTTATTGCGTGAGAAGAACAGAGATCCTTACAAACTTTCGCATTTATAATATAACGAGATGTACCCCGCGGTTTCACCCGTAAAAATCGATTTCGGTCGTTTTATTTGTATTTAAAAGTATCCTATATCCTACCTAATACCTTAGAAAATATATGTACAAAGTTTAATGATGATCGGTTACGTACGTTTTACGTAAAAGCAAAACAAACAAACTTACATTCACATTGATAACATCAAGTAAGGATTAGGACAAAATGTGGCCCGCGTTTAAATAGATCGAAAAAGAAAATTAAATTGATTGAAAAAGATAATTATCTGGTAAATTAAAAAGTAGATAGTTGTCCAGGTTCACTAAAGATGAAAAAAAAAATTCTACCGTAATGAGTTGATTTAAGAATCAAAATTATTTAAGTAAATTTCGTTACACTTATTTAGTACAAGAAAGACCTATCTAGATTTGCTTTGCTTTTAACAATTCTCTATGTGGGTCGCCGCCGTGGCAGCACCGTCCTAACCAAGAACAGTAATTTACTTTCCCATTCGCTTTCTAGTAAACGAGTCGATTGGACACATGGGCCCAACTTCTACGATGTCTCACCATAGACAAAAGTTAACCTGACAGTGCTCCTCCTCAAATCTACACACTATTATAGATAGTGCCATCCACGAAGACGCACCCCACTATTCATCCCTATAGAGTTTATAGTGCAAGTGAGCAACCTTCCAGTAATGTTTGTGTATTTATCGGTACTGATTACCTATGAGTGCACACCACAATATAATTAATAGACTCGGTTCATACTCCCCGCATCACGCGACCCCCTCGACTAGAAATGGTGGGGCGCGTCTTGGTGGATGGCACTATGTATAAAATATGTATACCAATATTATAAAGAGGCAGAGTTTGTTTGTATCGCGCTAATCTCAGGAACTACTAAACCGCTGCAAGGGAGCGGAACAGTTATCATATAAATGTATGTATGAATATGAAATGAACGCGGGACAAACCATGGGCATAGTGAGTTAAATACATACCTTGGGACAATTCCACACAAAACGACATAGCCCCAAATTAAGCAAAGCTTGTACTATGGTAATTAGTCCGATATATATATACTTATAAAAATTGGTATATGTATAGATAAATACATACATCCAAGACTACAAATACTAGTGTCATCACACAAACATCTGCCCTCAGCGTGATTCGAACCCGCGACCTCAAATGACTGCAGTCTTGGACGTTTTGATATTGATAACTATATAGGTACAATACGTCTGTATAAATTGCATTTATCAATGTTTTATACACTACAAATTGTTCTTTGACTATGTTGACTTTTGACTATTGTATGGAAATTGTCCAAGTACCATGTCATAATGAAATGTTCGTCAGATGTGATACGAAATGTTACATACACATACATATCATCACGCCAGGTCCCTAACGGGGTAGGCAGAGAGTATAGAACGCCAGTTCTCTCTAGACTTACATACCTCTTTCGCTTCGTCCACATTCATCAGGCTCTTCATACATGCTCGTCGGTTTCGAGTACTCTTAACGTTCCCGTCCTTGAGCGTCCGATCGATTTGATCCAGGTAGTTGGAACGTGGCCTTCCTCTGCCTCTTCTTGCACACACTTTTGCTTTGTATATCTGTTTCGACAATCTTTCTTCACTCATCCTTCCTATGTGTCCAAACCATGGAAACAGAAAGGATGATACGGAATGTAATGTGTGTTTATTGTTGATCCACTCAGTCGTCACCTTATCCCGTTAGACGGAATCCACTTTCCTGACTAAGTCACGCACGCAGGTTTTATCTAACATCTCTCATAGTACTGGAAACCGGCGAGTTTGCATGACGAGACTGATGATAAATGAATGTGGATGAAGCGGAGGTCTAGAGAGAACTGGCGCTGTCTATCACGGGTCATCGCTTTTTGAAAATATGTATTCATTTCGCTCTACACTCTTCTCCCGCCATTTTCGAGGACTATTGATTTTTAAAGGTTTGATCGGTTTGATCTATGTAGGCGCATCGTTATCCTTAACGCGAGTATATAAAAATGATCTCGGGCTAGATTTTTTAATGAAACTAAATTTATTACCTTTCCAGTCTAGGTCAAAGAACTACTAACTGGAAGAACTACTAAATTTTACCGCAAGCTGAATTTATTTGAGCTAAAACAAACTTGTTAGTCACGCTACTTTCTATAATTAGGTCTGCCGTAATACCTGCAATGCGTACCTAGGTATTATAGGTAGGTATAAGGATAATCATTGCTCTATATTATATACGTATCGATACATATTATTATTGTATACGAAATGATTTGAAAAGAGTAACCATGGAGTTTCTTGCCGGTACTTCTCCATGGAAACGACCAAGCCGTACCGTGCACCTTTTTCGACGTTTTATAAGTGCCCTAGGTCTATGTGAAATAAAAATATTTTGATTGATTAATTTATTTGATTGCCCTACTCTTGAGATATGATTGTTCTTGGTTACCATTTTAAAGTCAGACACTTTACCCACATTATGTTATTCAGCTGCAGACATAATTACAGAAATATATAAAATAGTCGCATCTGATTTACTAGGTAGTCACAAAATTGCAATGCTATAGATTGCTGGCAATTTTTTTATATGAATGAGTAATATTATATATAATTTGTGTACCCTTCCCTTGTGGGAAACCATTAGAATAGAATATATGATATTCCAATGGTGAAAATATGAGAAACTATTAGAATATAATATATTATATTCTGAAGCTATTTTCAAGGGTTTCGAGGCTGAGGTGTAATTACACACTGGTTGATATTGATATTATGATATTGGTGTTGATATTATAAAGCAAAGACCCCCACCGCGTCTGTCTGTCAGATTCCTACAGGTTCGGCAACGTGCAAATGATACCCCTTGTGTTGCAAGCGTCCATAGGCGGCGGTAACCGCTTACCGTCAGGCGGACCGCATACTTGTTTGCCACCCATTTGGGATATAAAAAATGCAATAAACTTAAAAATAACCTTGGAATCGCAATCGCGGTTTCGAAGAAGTTTCATTCCGCGAACGCTCAGGCTGTGGAATGAACTCCTCGATGAAGTTTTCAGAAGGTCGCCGGCCCTCAGTGTGTTACAGTAACCACGTACTAACAGACAGGCAATGCACCAAATTTGCCTTCTAAACATAACATTTTCGCTCAAGGTTTTCCAAGCATAGTAATGGATTTTTACGTAAACAATACTGTTTTGCTGTAAACGTTGTTTCTCGACTCCTACGCATACTCATTAATTTTATACATACACCAACCGTTTGAATGCGCTCACGATGGATAAGAAAATCTAGAAATAGTCTTTACGGTGAAGGAAAACATCGTGAGGAAACCTGCATACGTCTGAGAAGAAATTCAAAAGGCGTATGTATAGTCGTGCTTGAGTAACGGCGATGGACTCGCCATCTGTCACGTTGGCACCTAATATACCTCTGGCGGAAAGTGGGTGTGTGGGTATTACCTATACACCTCTGCCTACCCCTTCGGGGACCCTTGTGGGAAGGCGTGAGGATATATTATTATATTATTATTATTATTATAAATAGTCTTTTTATTTTTAAGTGCTTTCATATTTGACGTTGGCATGTAACACTATTAACTCAGTGAGCCTCATAAAACTGTAAAATTGCGATGTTGGGAGATGAAATCCGTAAGATGTATTTATTCGTGTCATTTTGCTAGTTTACAATTAATTTTAAACTCACAGTGGGGCGCAACAATTTATACAATGATGTCAGGACTCTATTCAATTATTCTATAACATAATATTTTGTCCTTAATATACTTTTATTATGAGTACATAGGTCACTCATAATAAAAGTATTGTTGTAATGTAATGTATAGTAGAGTAGTGGTGGGTGGTTCAAGTAGTAGTCTGCAACACACATCGCAAGTTCGAATCCCGACTGTACCAATGAGATTTTCTGAACTTAATTACAGTGATTAGTCACCACGGCCAATGAGGTTTTATTAATTTATATGTATAATAATACTAAAAAATAAGTTTAAAGCTTCTAGCTTCAAAAATGACGTAACTTCCATACAGACTTTCATCCCCTATTGCAACCCTTATTCGCATTAAAAAGTAGCCTATGTCTTTCCTCAAGCTCTAGGCTGTCTCTGTACCAAATTTCATTTAAATCGGTTCAGTAGTTTAGGCGTGAAAAGGTAACAGACAGACCGAGTTACTTTCACATTTATAATATTATTAAGTAGGGATTAATGTATATTTTTTATTAATTGCCGGCTCTAGTAAGTTTCTCGCTAATATTGGTAATGATTTAAAACTCACCTTGAACTAGTATTGAGTCGCGTCGCGCCTGACATTGAAATGCATCGAGCTGAAGTAATCGTACAAGAGAATACTAAGTAGATGGAAAACCTTCGGAGCGGAACAATCGTTGATTTAAAAATGTGCCTTGAACCATGTTGTCATTGTCGGCATTTTAACTTTTATAACTTTTATAGCACAAGAGTGGCTAACAAGCATATGGCCCACCTGATGGGAAGCAGTTACCATATACTACGCGTTGCCACTCTATGTACAGAAAGTACTGTAGCATAATGGGACTGATCCCTCTGCTGCTAACATTACAACAATCCTCCCCCTCCCCAAAGAGCTCATTATTGGAAGCCTTATTCATCGCGTAGGAACACAACACAATCAATTGTGTTATTTGGCTACGGTCTTCCATAAGGTGCAGGGCAGTTCTAAATTCAAACGGGAAACCAGTTATACCCTACTTCTCTTAAAATTAAACTAGCTTTGTCCCGCTGATTCACCCGCGTTACAATTAAATATAACTCTATAATGTGTATATATACACAATACACATATATATGTATGTCTTCACGCCACAAGGGTCCCCGAAATTAAAGGCAGAAGTATCCTCACGCCTTCCCACAAGGGTCCCCGAAGGGGTAGGCAGAGGTGTTTAGGTAATACCCACATACCCACTTTCCGCCAGAGGTATATTAGGTGCCAACGTGACAGATGGCGAGTCCATCGCCGTTACTCAGGCACGACTATACATACGCCTTTTGAATTTCTTCTCAGACGTATGCAGGTTTCCTCTCGATGTTTTCCTTCACCGTAAAGCTCGTGGTGTGACTAATCACTGTACTTAAGTTCAGAAAAACTCATTGGTACAGTCGGGATTCGAACTTGCGACCTTTGCGTCGCAGGCAACTGCTCGAACCACTCGGCCACCACGGCTACCGCGGAAGGCAGAAGGCAGAAGTACCGCGCGTAAAGTAATAAATGGGCATAAAGTTGATAAGAGTTTAATTTTTATGTGTGAATTAGGTATTTTAATATATTACCTACTATTATTTAATGTAACTGTAATGACGGGTTATAAAATAAATACATTGAACTATAACAATTTTGTATATTTTTATATAACAAAATAAAGTTATCTTAATGGTGACAGTGATCGGTGATACTGACAAAAGAAGCTTAATTATCATAAAGCATAAATTAGACAACATGATTACTAAAAATAAACATAATTAGACATACGTTGACAAATTATTTTATCATGCTAGCTAACAAAACATTTTTGGTTTCATATCTGGATTATGTAACACTATGGTTGCCAGATAACATGTCTATAATCTATTTCTTATTATTACCATAGTCAATCTATGTCTATGGTCCATTTACAAGTTCAATGCCAATTTTGTAAAAACAGCAATGAACTAATATCGTACATCTACAAGAATGAGATCTTATTACAACCGAATCAAGCACATGTTCAAAAAATGTTAACTACCTCTGTGAGTATACAGGGTGACCAGGGTGTATATACATATATAGAAATATGGTAGGGCGCAAATGGGAAGCTAAGTAAAAACAAAACAAAAACTAAGCTCAAAGTTGACATATTTATGACTTTTTTTATACATATTAATATTGGCTTAATGAATCCCATAGAACTGTTTGGAAGTGAAATTCATAATATAATTTTGTTATCTTTGGATCTTTTTAATATTGCAACGTGACGAACGTCTGCATTTTCACAATGCCCTTCTAGAAGCCAACTGTTCCTAAGACTGTTACACAGGCTATGCACAGTGTAAATATAGGACGTACCTTCTCCAACCCGTCATGGGTTGTCGTCTCAAGTCCTCCTCGCTGAGGCCATATAGGCCGATGCAGGCGAGGAACCATGCCGTCACGATCAGATAGCATATCACAACGACTCTGAAGGGCAGCAGTATCACGGTGAATATCGCCGTCTGCAACACATGAAAATTCACAATAAAGATCAAAATACATTAGTCCAACTATAGTTCGCGCCTTGGGTGGGGACGGGTGAGACGGGTTGCCTAGCGATCGCAACGCACATGAGACTAGATAGTGATGACTTATCTCGAGATATCACACGTAAACACAGAAAACAGATGTATCATGTACATAAGTGTAATATTGAATAATTAAAAAACGGTTGAACCTTGAGAAGTTTTTATTGTAATTATATACCTACCTAGTACCTAATTTAAATCAAACCAAATCAAATTACATGATTCTGACATATCCTAGAAGTCACTTGATTCTGGAATTTCTGAATTTGATATTAAAAACTATCAACTCAACTAACTTTTTATTTTTTATTTAAAAAAAAAAAAAACTCAACTAACTCCTAAATTATCGCGCCCTTGTCCGCTTAAAATGAAACCGGCTATAATTAATATTGGAGCATTTGCAATAAATATGAAACACGTATTTCTATAATAATAAACAAACAAACAGAGTTACTATCGAATTTATAATATTAGGACCACTCATCTATCATATTTATTTCTTGTGTCCGTGTTTTTGTCATTGAACTATTCCTTAACGGCTGGACCGATTTGGCAAGCTAGATGAAATTATTAAAAGCCCGTCATTAGTGCACCAAATATTGTTTCTTTATTACTAAGAATCTATAAATCATTCGTCGACATTAAAATGTACCTCACGACAAAGTGAAAGCATTGGACGCGTGCCGTGATTGCAAATCATATTTGTAGCCATATTATTTCTAAAGACGAAAGTTTTGCTACTTACTACTAAAGCAAATTTGAAAATTCTTTCACCTATCAAAGTTACATTACTCATGAATAATATCTGTCTGTCTTAAAAATAAAAAAAACACGCGGATGAAAGCACATCTATGACTCGTATTAATATTAACATATATCCCATATCATATAATATATAATAATATGTTGACACCTAATATACCTCTGGCGGAAAGTGGGTGTGTGGGTATTACCTATACACCTCTGCCTACCCTTTCGGGGACCCTTGTGGGAAGGCGTGAGGATATATTATTATTATTTATAATATATATCCCACCAGGGTCCCCAAAGGAGAAGGCAGAGCAGAAGCGGGGCCCCTTTTGAACGGAGTCGCCGTTCCTCAACTATAGATATGTCTTTGAATATCCTCTTTAACTAGGTAATCACATAATGTTATCTTTCAGTGTCGTGATATATCAATAGATTAAAGTTTAGAAAAACCTCTTAGTACAGGCAACCATTTGTGTAGATATTCATGATTCTGCAGTGGACAGGGTGCTCCCTAAGATAATGGTGATGTCATGAGGTCCGCTTGATATGATATTATGAGAGGTAGGGCATAACGGGTTTCCCGTTCGAATTTGGAGCTGCCCGACTGGGGCAGGACCTCCACCTTATAGAAGTCCGTAGCCAAATAACACAATTTATTGTGTTGTGTTCCTACGCGGTGAATAAGGTTTCCAGTAATGAACTCCTTGGGTTGGGGGAGGATTGTTGTATTGTATTGGCAGCAGAGGGATTAGTCTCATTATGCTGCCAACACAGTACAACTCTCCGAACACAGAGTGGCAACGCGCAAGTGATACTTCGGTATTGTAAGCGTAAATAGGCTGCGGTAACCGTTTTCTATCGGGTGGGCCGTATGATTGTTTGCCACTCTTGTTGTATAAAAAAAATATATATATATATTAAACGACTACCGCCGCCAATGGACGTCGGTAACACCAGTGTCAGGTGTTGGACATCGATCGCGCGCTGCCGACCCTACAAGAATATTCTTCATGTAGAACTCCATGCTGAACTCTCATGGTTTTGCATACCACTCAAGTGGCGAACACGCATGCAGCGTGCCTGATGGCAAGCGTTACCGCCTATGGCCAACACCGGAGGCCGGCCCAGCCTACCCATCATGTTAAACTTATAGTATTATCATCGTAATGTGAAAGAGTTATCCGATGTTACGTTAAGACGGTCAATGAGATACCTAGTACGTATGTGTACTTTTGCCGACTTTCCCTCGTCTGAGATTGTGCAACTGCCTCAGCTTTCTTGGGCGACGGATCTTGATTGTGTTTTGTGAGATATTTTTAGATTAAGCGCCACGTCTCAGTGATAGAACCTGGACCTTAGCAGCGACACGAAATCTTTTTTGTTTTTTTTTTCAGAAGACTATCACTGGCCAAAGGCAATAGGAAGACGAATTTTTGTTTTAAATTCTTCCGTGTATGCGCTTTCGCCTGTGTTTATAGTACATTTTGTTTTGATTGTTCAGTCTAGAACTTATTTAGTAAGGTAAGTGAGATTGCAGACCTCATTCGCTTATTATATTCACACATTTCTCCAAGCATACCCGTAGAGTATTCTTGACATGAACGCGGTTTCACTCGCGTACAATTTTATTTCAGCGATAGTTTTTTTTCAACAAACATAAAATCATTCTTATTATTATAATCATTCTTCTTGGCCAATGTTACTTGGTAAGAATGTAGCTTTATAATGGTGAAATAATTTTTAAAATCCGTCAAGAAGTTTTTGAGTTCAAGCGTAACGAACAAACGTAAAAACAAATCTTTCCTCTTTATAATACTACTTTTGATATTTTAGTTAGATTTTTAGAAAGGTTTAATAGGTTGACATATTTTGCATCTTGCAAGAAACATTAGAATAAGCTACCTACTTCAAATGCATCAGTTAAGACATATTATGTATGTAAATTTCCAAGCGCACTTCGATGAGGCGCGAATATTTTTGACACAATCAAGTCGTGTTTGTAAATAATAGGTAGATATTAATAACTCACATACTTAAGCACGACGTAACGACAGCAATGGCAATTGATTGTAAAAATTATGCAATTACATTAATTATATCAATTTAGCAAAAACAGCTACGGTGCACAATCCGCTGATTCGCTTTTTTATGCATTGTCGCTCGTAGAGCGTTTCGAAAACGTTTGCTACTTAGCCAAACAATGGCGAGACTGGGCCTCCAGCCAGGCACTTCGAAAGTGCTAAGCAAACACAGAGGGCATACCTTGTGGGGTAAGGACTTTGATTTAGCTTAGACAGTTCTTGGTTCGAGCTAGGGAACTGGACTAAACTGGTTTTAATTTAAGAGTCGTGCTACTTGCAATGGATGAGGCTGGTGATCTATTTATATCATATCACAAATATCACGCAGAGTCCCTCACGGGGTAGGCAGAGAGAGGTTACCACAAAGGTGGTGAACAAACAGTCCCCCTACCTGATCGAACTAGATGGGTACAGATCAAGATTGAAAATGTTTTGTTTGTGTTATATATCATCACGGGGTAGGCAGGAGTAGAGCGCAATTCAACAATTTATTACTTTCATATTACATTATATTTTGTATATTCTATTCCGTCAGTTTTATTAAAATCACGGTCGAGGTCCTTTGTGCTAATTTGTTATTTAAAATAATCCTAATGTTCATAATTTTCTCACGGGTAATATTAATCTTGAGAGAATCTCTCAAGATTAAGTGTTGAGTGTTCACTAATTGCAAGGTCTTCCTGATTAATTAGTATTCTTACGCAAGTAGTCCCATCGCAAGGCCTTTTGTAGACACAATCTAGTACACATTACATATTTGGCTATCGCGTCATTGTTTTCAGCTTCACTACATATTATGAATATCAAATTAACGAAATCAATATATTCGTTACATTGATTTTGTATAGCATTTTAGAGTTTGAAAATATTTTTTTTATTTATAGCCTTCGTAAGTGTGATTTCCTAAATACTTTGTACAAAATGAATATCCCTATTTTTATTTTTATTTGGATTGGATTCTGCGCAAATCGCTTGAAGTATAATCACAAAGCATTTAGCTCTTCATAACTTTCACTATTACAGTTACGCAACCTGTTTTAAAAACATACCTTAATTTTGTCATATGTGTTGTCTAGTTCCAATTTATGAACGAAAGGGTTCAATATTTCGGCACGCATGCCGTCAGATGAGAAAGCGCCGGTTTCACTGTGCAATTTACCATTCATTTTCACGAAAGCAAAAACACAACGTCGCAAAATTCTTTTTAATTAGATCATAATATTTACACACTCATTTCTATCACTCATGAGGTAAAAACTGCTCAGAACACTTTTGTTTTATTTAATCTATATCGTGTTTATATCCACAAAATCGCGGTAGAATGAGACACACACTCACCATCGGAAGAAAGACAAGACTGATGAAATTGAAAAATTTTAACAACTATTAAACGCGACTAGCCATTGGTCCACCATTTTGACAGTTCTTTGACTGCAAATTGCAATCGACCGTCTAACTATCACGCGCTGACGCCTTCCGGAACTTCAGGCTTATATTTCGTTATCTATCATATATCTTAAAAAAAAATGATATCTAAAAATGATATCGTAAAATCAACTATATTAATGGATACATAATGCTGCATCAATTAAATTTTAAACTATACTACAAAAGTAGTTGATTTTTATTTTTTGTCATTAGAATCTAGTAATGGACATTTTGGTGCTTTTGTAACTTGTGGATTTTACGGTTTTCTTTTTCTATTATATCGAGGTATTCTGAGGATTAATACCCTACAATAAATATTGTACTATATATTCTGTGTTTTTTTACTAAGTAAAGTGAGAGATGAAAAATTTTCCATCTATGCATTAGTTAGTATATTATTCATAATCTGTAGTTTGTTAATTTATTGTATGTAAATTCAGAATAGATTAATTTCAACCAACGAAGAACTACAAGTGTAAGTAAATACGAAAACCTATTCATTATGGATATGTGCTGGTATAATGGAATCTAAAATTCAAAAGCAAATAATCGACTACTTTTCATATTTTGAAGAATTCTATAACTCGTCCAAAACGAGTTTGAAATACAGCCAAAACTGCGCAGCATCTATAAATAAACTGATAAACCGTTGCAGAAACATAAAACAGTGAGTGGAGTTCATAATAAATGTTGATTGTTTGTGTTTTACGACTGTTCAATGGAATCGTTGTTGTAGGGCTGAATTGACCAGTACACCGTTGGAGGAATTCACCGATCTTCAAAACAAACTGAGTGCCTCTATACATAACCTTATTTCGAAGGAAGTACAAGAAATACGCAGTCAACTGTAAGTTTCAAACTTCGTCCATAATCTTACTAAGAAAAGCTGTTCTTATATAACATTGTTGTGCCCATACTGGGTTTATTTGACATGTCGTATTTTAGTAAGTTGTTACCGATCTTAAAATAAACTTTGTTAATTATGAAATAAAGTAATAACTATGAGTATGCAGAGATGATATGAATAAAGAAATTGATGAATATCAATTAGAATGGAGCTCTTTAAGTTGTCGTCTATAGTTGATGGGCACTCTACCTCTGCTTCATTAATCACTGTAATACTTGTTTTATGTCATAAAATTTTATCCTCTGTGATTCTGGTGAATTTGGACGCCCTGAGC
This sequence comes from Drepana arcuata, assembly GCA_016069955.1. Taxonomy (NCBI): domain Eukaryota; kingdom Metazoa; phylum Arthropoda; class Insecta; order Lepidoptera; family Drepanidae; genus Drepana; species Drepana arcuata. The sequence goes on from JACCPG010007735.1 coordinate 66,158, forward strand.
AGTTCATTAAAGAATCAACAGATCTTTACCAAAAATCTCTTATTAAACGCAGGGAACACTTATTGAATACCACATATCAAATACAATACAGTTACTTTCAAGAAAAGCCTTCTCAGGAGAAGAAGGGAGATCTTTTTATAGAGATGGCCATTTGAAGTTTCTTGCTGGTTCTTCAACATGGAAGCGACCAACCCTAACCATGCTTCTTTTTATAAGTGCCCACTTGGGCCTATGTGAAATAAAAATATTTTGATTGATTAATTTATTTGATTGCCCTACTCTTGAGATATGGTTGTTCTTGGTTACCATTTTAAAGGCAGACACTTTACTCACATTATGTTATTCAGCTGCAGACATAATTACAGAAATATATAAAATAGTCGCATCTGATTTACTAGGTAGTCACAAAATTGCAATGCTATAGATTGCTGGCAATTTTTTTATATGACTGAGTAATATTATATGTAATTTGTGTACCCTTCCCTTGTGGGAAACCATTAGAATAGAATATATTATATTCCAATGCTGAAAATATGAGAAACTATTAGAATATAATATATTATATTCTGAAGGTATTTTCAAGGGTTTCGAGGCTGAGGTGTAATTACACACTGGTTTCACCATGTGGCATGAGACTGATGGGGATTCCATCACCATTTCTTAATTACAACTAAATAATTTCTTTGATTTTTTTTTCAAAGATATGTCAGAATAATCAATATAGATTCCTAGTTGGAACAAAAAAAAACTTAATTTATTTTCTTTTTCATATGTATTTATCTAAACAATAATAGTATCTAAACAACATTCTGTAAAATTTCAGATCAACACTAGAAGAATCATTTGAGAAGCTGTGTAACAAAAACAGAGTATTAATTGATAGCTGTAGGGAAATTGATTTTGCTGGAACATCTTCCCTTATTAAAGGCACTCCCCTACAACCACCGTTAAAACAACTCCTTCACTTTGCTGAAGATTCCATTACCTTTGCCAGTCACATTTGTGCCTTAATTGATAATACACTGAATGTATTGACACAAAAAGGTCTAGACACAGAGATACCCATTGATAACTTTAGAATATCTAACCACTGGCAACGTAACACCAAAGAAATACTAGCTTACACTTCTTTCTGTTCCGAAAATCTGATATAAATATAGCTCAAAACCATGGATTTCCTTGACTCAATACTTAACTCCATGCAAAGCCCACCGTCAACCAGTGAAGCACAGAAACATGCTATGAAGAAACAAAAGGAGGCTATGGAACACAAACAAAAAGAAGAGAAGAATATGATCAACAAGTTCAGAAAGCGGGTTGAAGAAAAGATATCAAACTTCATCAAAGACGGTACAAAACCATATTTACAATTTGAACCAATGGACCAAATGTACAGAGCAATAATAAGGGATATCGCTGAGGTTGCAGGAGTGCAAGTATTTACTTTTGGTCAAGAAGGTGTTGACCGCTACTCAGTACTCTATGCAAAAGATAATGGACCCACAGATGATGAGCTGACTGTACGCAGAGAAGGTAGCATTTGGGATGATGACAAGGCTCTAGAGATGGCTCAGAGGCATATACAAATGAGGAAGCAGGCAGCACTAGAGTCTGAAGAAGATATGAATAGGAAGAGGAAGCGGGGAAAAGAGGAACTGAGTGGTACTTTTTACAAGCAGAAATATGCCCATTTGATTGGGCAAGAAGCGGCACTAGACGCTGCTCAGAAAACAAATGTAAACAAAAGCTATGGTGAAGTACCTAGTGAGAATAAAAAGGACCAGCGCTCCATCGAACAGACAATGGCTGATATACGAGCTAAGAAAATAAAAAAAGCAGAAACTGACAAAAGTAACGCTGAATCAGTGAAAACCTAGTATTGGAATATTTCCTACTGTGTAAGTAGTTTTTTTTTAATAGAACTCAAAATGTGAATTCATTTCAGAGGAGAGTTCTTGTAGTAAATCCTGTTAGTATACAAGCTCTAGCAACATGACCATAATGATATAGGTAGTTTGTGTCAATTGAAATAATCCATACAGACTTCACTCTTTTTCATACATTGTCTATGGGCAAGTAAATAGGAATGTGTGCATAGAGACACAACGAAAGTTTTAATTATATCTATGGTGTAGACAGAACAGCATGCTGTTCTTTACAATCTTATAGAAAAATTGTCGTCATGTGGTGTACTGATTTTTATACAAGTAAAATCTCAGATGTCCGCAGGCGAAAGTCCTGTCACTTTTAACTACCTAATTATTTGGTTGTTTTCTTACTGTCCATCAAGGTTCTAAAGAATTATTTACGAGGATGTCACATACTCCATGTTTGCCCGTGATCAAGCAGTATTTAAATCATACCTCTTTGGTATGAACACACAAAAACCATGATGTATTCCACAACGAAATATAAACCTTAGCGACATATACATAAGAGCTGTTATACTTTCCCAAGTAGTAGTTTCATAATTTAACGAAAGACTGGATTGCGTTCGCGAAAAAACGTTAAAAAGCAATAAAGAAATGATACCATGTTCTAGATTAATTCGCAATGGTAGTTAGTATTAAGTATTTGACATATTGACTTATTTAGTTGTCATATTTTCCATAGATGTGCGTTTTCTGTAAGCTAAAACAAGTGTACATAATCAAATGAAACTGTTTTTGCCAAAGGAGTTTAGTTCCCCGATTTTGTTTAGTTAAATGACCTATTAGAGGTTTCCTTTCGGATGATTTCAGAAGCACTTGTTGTTAAAGTTCAATGAGTATTACGTTATTGTGATTTTAAACGTGATAATAGATATTTTAATTAAATATGCGTTAAAATATTGCGTATTGAAACCGTGCTTCATACTGGCAGGTTAGATGCGGAAAATTAAGATAAAAAAATAATTGTATTTTAGAAGACAGATAAGCCATCTGCTTTAAAAATATTTTGAATTAGTTTTACTCAATGATTTGACATTGACAGAGCTAGGCTTTAAAGGTACAAATTCAAAATAGATTTTAAATAGATTATTTTGTTTGGACCATTGCATTTTAGTCTGCCATTGTGTTGTGTTTAGCTAGTGAACTTTGGGAAATAAAATTTGTTGAAAATGCATAAAATCGTGATGTTTAATTTTGTTGTGATCTAATTTTAGTTAATTAATTGTATACTTATATTATTGGCAGGGGCCAAATATATATTAAGGGGCAGAGATTCCTTTTTGAACCTTGAAACTACTTATCTAACCAAAATATATTTTAATTCATCAGTAAATAGCTCATTTAGAGAATTGTCGTGTCGGTCGTGGGATTCGATTAGTCGCCGACAACAGAGATTGCAAGTTCGAATCACAACCATAGCAATGATGTTTTCTGAATTTGGTATTGATTAATCACGCCACGAGTGGTAAGGTGAAGGAAAAATCGTGAAAAAACCTTCATATTTTTTAAAAAGCCAAATCAATGCATAATCACAGTATTAAAGTTCAGAAAACCTCACTCCCACATAAAAATGGGAGTTAGGATATCAGCCACTGGCCACCACGGCTCCATTCATGTTCCTTATGTTGGGTGGACTGGAGTAATAGCAGCAAAGCTCTGGAAACCTTACTCAAAAGGCTGCAACACAAGCTACCCAGCAGTGTCTTCGATAAGTGTGGACGAAGCGAAAGAGGTATGTAAATCTAGAGAGAACTGGCGCTCTACTCTCTGCCTACCCTGTCCTGTTAAGGACTGCGAGGTGATATGTATAAATGTATTTTTGACAGAAATAGTGAAAAACATGTTTTTAGAACGTTTATTTACCATCAACACGCGATTGTAGGCACCTTTTTAAACTAATTCAGAGAAGCAAAAAAAATACAATATTGAGTTTTCCAATATATACCTAACTAACAACCTATGTACCTACTTATTAATGGATCAAATGGATATACATCGTTAAATAGACATTTATACGTAATGATTTTGCTTCCCTGAACTAATTACAGATACTTGCACGGAAACAAGTGTCCAAGTTGCCTTATTGTCATCTAACACTAAATCTGAGCACTAAATACAATACATCTTGTTTACAGATAACAAATTATAAAGTACCATTATAAACAAAACTATGTCTAGATTCATAAATAGACAATTCTTTATACCCGCCCCTATAACTCGTAAGCTAAGGCGTACTGGACGCGACCTATTAGGTATGATTTTCAAGTATTAAATAGTAGTCTTTGGGTATGATCGTTACCAAATTTCAAACGTTATTGTTTGGAGAATAAGTTCTTTATACAACCGCTTGGAGCGCTGTACAATTGTTGGGTATAGTCTGTCACGCCACACAACTGACGGGCCGATAAGATGCATACTTCTTGGTGACAGTCAAATACGTTTTAATGTTGTAGCATCTCTTTTACTTTGTTGTATTTAAAAATCAATCTGGAAGTTTTTTGAATAGAAATATATAATATATCAACAGATATACCAAAGAGTAGAGTCCTTCTCTACTATTAGTTTTTTAAATAAGTCTGAAATAAATTGTTTAAAAAGCTAGTAAATAGACATTGACAGCTTCATGATATTAAAATTTTAAGGCGCATGTACCATACATGCGCCTTACAATTTGTTATTATAGACAGTACTTACAGAATATTTTAAAATATTTTTGTTTTATTTTAATTGTTAAAATCTGTTATGAAATTAAGGCATAGACAATGGAAACTACCAATAAATTAGGTATAGGTATAAGTCATCATACATACAAAAAAATAATGGGAGATATCGACGACAATTTACATAACAAAATTAACACAGTTTTCGCGATAGTTAGGTACCAACTTGTACTTTACGTTAAATGTAAAACACTTGTAGACGAGATGATATGTATGTACTGGTAGACTGTACACTGGTTTAGCTAGACCTCTTACCGTTAGAATTCATTGATACAGCTCTAGTATATTAATAGTAGTCTATGGATACAGACAGCCTACATGTCACTTTCGTTGTGCGTTTCATGAATGTATAAAGTTTATAAACAATTGAATAAATAAAAACAAATTTGATATGTAATACCTATAAAAATATTACTCATACAATTTTAATTGACATTCAAATCGTAGCGCTGTATAAATAAATATAATTAAGAAGGCTACGTTCAGAGCTTTTCATGCCAAATAGGTGTAAATGAAGTACAAAGATTACAATGTATATGATTAAATAAGTAAGTATGTAAATTGAAAACTAAAAATTTTATAAATCTACCGGTAGATGGCGGTGTGCCACTTTGAGCGTTGATAGTTTTCTTCCCTAGTTATTGGCCTAATAAAGTTGGATTTGAAGGCTAATAAATCCATTGTTACATAAAACAGTGTAGGTGTCTCTATAGTCTCTCTAATTCAATATAATAAGTCCCTCATTCAAGTCATTGTCATCAAGGATTACACAAATAGTAAAACAGGTTTAAGTAACACATTTTGTACAAGAACTTTTTGTCTATAGCAACAACAATTCTAGCTCTAAAGGGGCTGATTGATGGATATTTATCCCTACATTCGCGTCTTTCGAGCCTACTTAGAGGCCCGTAGATTTGCATGATAAATAACTTCATTTGCTAAAATGCTGTAACTATACTAATTCAAACGTTTTCAAATGGTGTTTTTAATTTAATCAAGCTTGTGGACTGATACATAATTTTTTATAAGAATTATACCTTAAAAAAAGGTAATGTTGATCTAGTAGAGTACCTAGCATTTGGGCTTGGCTGTGTATTAACTAGATACCTAAAAACTTAGCTCAATAAATTCAACTGAATTTATTAAAATATGTGCGTACTCAGAGGTATCCAGTAAGGCAGCGTTGACCATTCACGATACTTGCCCTATATAATATCTCTAATCTTTGACTGATACCTAATAGACAACTTTTTTGCATGGGAAGGTATTATTTAAAGATCTAGTAATAACGGGTCACTGATTATAGAATGACATTAAAAATATAGAGTTGGATTATTAGTGCCAGTCTTAAGTCTTTCCAAACGTCATTAACGAATGTCAGATCTCTCCCGCCAATTACGAATTCAGTTTGTTTAGGTAGGTAGGTAGGTACATGATGGGATAACGTGTACATAAAACAGTATAGTTTATAATACAGTAAGTTACAGATATTTAAATCTAGCAATATTAGTCAAAAGTACAACAAATAACACTTAATAGTTATCACATCAAATTTTACTGGTAAGAATATATTATAATATTCGTCTAAAATTTATGGTTTGCAATAGTTTGCGTAGTCCTACTTATTATTGTCTTTGATATTATCAGCCAGAATTCAAGTTCAAGGGAACGTATGGAATTCTTGGAGGTGTTTGAATTTGCAGATAATAGGTAACTACGAAAGCGTCCAATTAAATTACATCTACGCAACTTTAATAATCAAGCCATACACATCTACGTAATTTATTGTCTTTTTTTATTTCTAAGTATTGTCAGTGCATCGGGCTTTTTCCAAACTGCTTCTTAAATATCTGAGTAACAACAATAATTATTATTTATAACATGTATTATATGTAAATAGTAAGTTTAATTCTTCAAAAAGTACGTACTATCCAAGATCTGTGTAAGAAGTTGACACTTCAAATATAATATCAAAAAGAATTTGCAAGAACATGTAAAATGGCCACTAGTTATTGTCACACGACATACATTTTATTAACTACATATTTAAAGATCAGTATTGTAATTTTACGATGATTATGTGAGTCTGAACCAATATATAGATATGTATACATATATTACGTTAACAGTACAGATTAATAACAATTTATATATATTAACAAAATATTCTAAAAAATATGAGAGGTGATTGGCCTTTATATATTAATTAAAAACGATATGTCATAATATATCAAAATTAAACCAAAGACAATATAAAGTCTACATATTTTGCACTAGTTCGTGCATATAACATTAATTGAAGACATTTATTATGCGTATGACACAATAAAAATTGGTTATTTGCTGATATGAGAGTATTTAATCAATCACCATAAACGATATGTCATTCGTAAAAATACAACAAAAGACAATATAAAATATGTTCTAAAAATTGTGCTCATTTAATTTACACAATTTAGAAAACCATAGCGACGTTTCTTCTCATATAGATATGTATATCTGCCGCCAGCTTATGAAACAAAAGGAGCAAATATAATACGCATTACTCCTATGGAATTGATTGAAACGTATAACGCGTCCGTTGTACTAGACCAAGCATCTGATAATTCAAAATATTAATGTTCCGCTAAAAATAAATAATAGCGACATCTATCGCTCATTAAACGAATTAAACAAAATCGATTTTGATGCCATCTATTGTCTACTCTTCGTCATCAGTTTCGCAGCAGCCAGGCCAGCAGCACCGCTCATTGCCATCAGGTCTTGTACAGAAGAGCAAAGCCTCAGCGGCGGAAACGGGTCGGGGCTCGATTCCGTGGAAATCACGAAGGTCTTCGGCTGGGAACCAGGCGCGCTCTTCATCGTCAATTATCGGTATGCCGAAATATCTAGTGATAAGTTAAAGAGAGTTATTGTAAGGGAATAATAATAATAAAATACCTGAGACAATTCTACACAAATTGACCTAATTCCAAATTAAGCAAAGTTTGTGTTATGGCAACTAGACAACGATATCTTTACTTATATAGATATATAATAGGGTACGAAGGTACGAATACTCGTGTTCATCACAGCAGTATCTGCCTTCAGCGGGATTCGAACCCGCGACCTCAGGTTTTGCAGTCAGGAGCTCTAACCACTAGACCAGACGGCTGTCTAATTAAGTCGGGAGATGCAAAATTTGACCGGATGATTCGAAGATTGGGAACAATTGTGCACAAACAACAGTTCGTGCGCTTGGTGTTGAACTGAATCGAAAACTTCGAGTTTCATCGAGATCCCAAAGGCCCCTTGGCCCCACCATACCTGCAAACAGCCAACACCGGGATCCACAGGACTGACGCCAGTACCAACACCAACACCAACAGCACAGCCCACATTGGCCAAGGCTTCTTCTCCGTGTCGCCCGCTGATCTGATCCACGCTTCGTACCCCGACCCCTCCACAGCCAGTTCAGCGAAGGACGAGAAGAGGATGGCCAACATGGCCAACGGAGATAGGTACTTCCAGCAGATTAACCAGTATATTCCGGGCCTTTGGCCCGTCATGAGTTCAATGTCGTCGGCGAATCTAGAACAAAAGAATTAATTATTTACTATTGACTAAAAACGTGTTGTGTCTATAGTGAATGTCATGTAATTGTAATTGACATGTGTATTAGAATAAGATTTATTTTTGAGAGAATAAGAGCAATTTTAATTATGTATATGCACGCTGTGGTTGTACCTAATACGCTGTGGTAATAACTAAATAAATAACCATCATTAATATATAACCATCACAATAAATATATAACCATCATAATAAACATAATAACCATAATTTCTTATTCTATTTCGGTCGTAGCAGCGAACTTGTATTGGCAAGGCGTCGGCATTAATCAATCAATAGCCACGGATTATTCGTCTCTACTCGTCTATAGCGCCCGATAAGCTCTACCCTCACAAAGATATGAATGGAGCCGACGAAAAAAATATACTTCCGATCTCCGACACAAGGACTTGTCAACTTGTTTGTCGTAAAATCAATACTTCGCCATTTTCATCTAATAAATACGGGTAAATAACTTTTTCCTCGAGCATTTTCTATTTTTTGTTGAACTTGAAAATGTACGATAAAGGTTAGAGGAAAAAGGTACCTTTATTTTATATAGAAAAAGGTACCGGTACTTTTTCTTTAATAAACTTCTATCTGAATTACGTAACAATTTATGTTTGCCACAAGGTGCGCCCCGCGGTGTTACACGCAGGGATATTTAAAATGATCGGCGAAGCCATTGCAGCGCGAGGGAGATAGTGTTGATACACCTCTGCCCACTCCTTCAGGGGTCCTTGTGAGAAGGTGTGAAGATTTAGCATGTCATAGAAATGACCCTGTCTGCGAAGCGAAAGATCTCTCAATCTTCTGAGGGTAGGCATACATTTTTAGATCTAAGTTTACTATATAGGTATTGGGATTACGATTGACGAAGAAATTTAAAGACGTATCGTTAGTCATACATACATACATATCATCACGCCAAGTCCCTAGCAGGGTAGGCAGAGAGTATAGAGCGCCAGTTCTCTCTAGACTTACATACCTCTTTCGCTTCGTCCACATTCATCAGTCTTTTCATACATGCTCGTCGGTTTCGAGTACTCTTGACGTTCCCGTCCTTGAGAAACGGCCATCTGTCCCGTTGCCACCACAAGATATTCGTCTATGTACATATATGTGTGTGTTTTTTTTCATATTCTGAGAAAACTTTAATATATTAATATATATATCGTCGATAAGTAAATAACATTAAAGCATTATTTAATATTTCTCATATATCCATCCATAGGTAGGTACTTAAAAACATAACAAAGGCACTCTATTTCCCATTAACTCAAGGTAACATATTTCAAAGAACATTCTGAAATACTCAAAGTTAATAAGACTTTCAAATTCCAGACGAGCCTAAAGATTGAACCGATAAATCAGACGAGAGACTTCCAACCTTCGGAGCATTAAGGAAGGGGGTGAAAAGTCTTAAAACAAATACCCATTACGTATACGTACCATATATCTTGTCATGGCATGGGACCAGGAAGAAATATCGTTGATTTGAACTCATTTTTAAAAAGATTGGTCTCAATTAGGTACTGTGTCATTGGAGGATTTTTCTTGCGACTGGAGCCCAATTTAAAATAAAAATACTTTTAAGATTTTCGTAAGATCGGGCACTAAAAGTGGTAGGCAAAATGTGTGACGTATTTGATCTTACCTCTACTGTATATTCGCATTGTATATATATTTAGAGCTAGTAATAAATAAAAATATATGGTATCGTAAAGTAAAAGTACGAAAAGGCGCTAAACGATTCGACAGAACTCGTTCTGGCTGTTAGGAGTACGGTCCCAAGTACATCGTGAACACGTAATTCAAAGAGCAAATTCTATTCAATGGAGACTATTTAATTTCCATCTGAATATCCTTTAACGACCTCCGTGGTATTTGAACGTAATGTATTCGCAGACGACAACAACGCATACGAAATTGCTCTGCGATTAACAAACATTGTATTATAAACCTTATATATGTATATCTTCCCGCCTCCCCACAAACGTCCCCGAAGAGGTAGGCAGAGGTGTGTAGGTAGTATCCACACACTTTTTTTTTTTCTGTTTATTAAAGGAGTTTTGTCGCACAGCAACTATGTCACTCCGTGAGGACACCTGGATATAAATGTACTTAAAATCTACGCATACATCATTAGAAAATAAAAATACTTTCCGCCGGAGATACATTTTAGGTGCCAACGAGACAGATGACGAGTCCATCACTGTTCCTCAAGCGGTACTACATATATGTACATACGCCTTGGAATTTCTTCTCAATCTATGTATAGTCGTGCTTGAGTAACGGTGATGGAATACCATCTGTCACGTTGGCACCTAAAATATATCTCTGGCAGAACTGGGTGTGTGGGTACTACTTACACACCCTTGTGGGAAGGTGTGTAGATATTTATTAAGATTTTCTTCAAGTTGCTGAAGACCCTAAGAAATCTCATAGAGCACTTGACTAGGTACTAATTATTAGGTACTAATATCCACCCCATGATCACCGTTATTAAAAAAAAGAAAGTACATTATAATATATATCCGAGATAAATGCTCGGCATTGAGTAAGGAGCTTAGGAGCTAAGTGAGCTTTATGGTTCTAGTGCTCAGACAGAGTCAGTCGATATTTCATTTGAAAGTATCGAACAAAAGACTTCGAGTCAAACGTCACGTATAAAAATGAAATGTTATCCCGCCCAAACCTGTATTAGTTTTCTTATTTTCTATCGGTTAGTATTTCCATGGAGGCCAAACGAGGCTATTGGTGTCGTACTGTAAACATACAAACTATTGGACGCCATTTTATTGTACAAATCTCATAAGCACTGTAATTTTTCGCTCGGCGACACTTTTATGTTAGGTAAATCGGTACGTAAAATAGGTAGCTACATAATGTCTGTCATTTATCGATTACCTACCTACAGACATTTATTGATTATTCAGAGGCAAGGTTGGTAGCATTGACAAGGTGACACATCTTGAAATGATTTTGGCGGGAGTTGGAATAGACACCAGCTTGGATATATTCAGTCTTTCTTAATTCAAATTAAAAACGATTCTATTAAATTGAAACTAACTTCATTCCTAACAAAGATTATTATTATTATGAGGTTTAAATATCGGTTTCGAAAAATTATATTATTACTGTTTATATCAGAAGTGAGGATGTGAATTTGTGAGCTAAAGAAGATGTAAGTACCTAATTCTTTATTATCCTTTGCATAATTTTTTCATCCAAGCAAACTTTGGGAGGAACAGTAAGTACATATCTATTATATAAAATACGTCTGCTATATTATCCATTTCATTGTTTATACAGCGGCGGCATTTCAGACAAAGCCATTTATTTCTGTATCCTTTAAACAAATCTGTCCATTATATCTCTGATACGATACCTTAATTACGACCTAGCCTTTGACCTAATTAACGAGATTTCCATTCACGTAATAGCATTAATTAAGTCCCAAAACAATGGTCTTTCTGTCGACTTCGTATAAATGTATTCATTAAACTATTTTGTATTCTGTGTTGTTCAATACTGGGTTCAATGATTCGTCGGCCGTCTGGTGGTTAGAGGTCCTGACTGCGAAACTTGAGGTCGCGGGTTCGAATCCCGCCGAGGGCAATATTTGTGGGATTAACACGAGTATTTGTACCTTTTATATATAAATTAATTCTATCTTTATAAGTAAATATATCGTTTTCTACTTACCATAACACAAGCTTTGCTTAATTTGGGACTAGTTAGATTTGTGTGAAATTTATTTATTAATATTTTAGTCCCTGCGAAAATTAAAAACTTACTTGCTCATAATGCCTTTTGCTGATTCCATCGAACTTTTGCTCTCACCATATTTAACCGACGTTACCTATTTCCCTATTCGAACTGTGGGTACCTACACTGTATTTTGAGTCAATGACAGCGCATTTTCTTTTTTGTACATGTCACATTAAATTATAGCGATACGTAATCCGTTTGGCTTACTGTTCCTTAGTCACAATTATTGTACTTAAATAATTAAGACTAACTTTTCTTTCGTGCTTCGAACGTCGCTATTAGTCTGGTATGACAAATTTAAGTTAAATTTATGCTTTTGAGAATTAAATCCTTTAAACCAAAAATAAATATATGCAAGTGTTTCAAGACGTTTCTTCGCCTGTCAGGTAATATTTTGAACACGCCTTCTTTATTTTCAATACATTTAATACATATTAAAGGAATTGGGAAAAGCGCTCACCTCTTTACTCCATACACGTACGAGATGCCCACGCACTCGAAGAATGCGATAATCAGCAGTGGGAAGTTGCCGCTGTACATATCGAACAGCAGGAATATGTAGCTGCCAGACCCGTGGGCGAATCCCATGGACAGCAAGCAGCAGAGGAGACACAACCCTCCCGTGAGGTACTCCTTGCGCAAGTTGGGAAAGAGCTTCATGTCCACGATTGAGGTGACCACGCCTTCCAGTGTGCCGAATTGGGAGTCGATCCCGAGGGTGAACAGCATGAGGAAGAACAGCACCGACCAGAACTGGGCTCCAGGGAACTGGTTAATGGCTTCAGTGAAGATGATGAAGGCCAGGCCGGTGCCGGAGGCGGTCTGAAAATACATGAAGATTGAAACGATGTTCGAAAATATTTCAATTAGGTACATAAAATATAAAAATAATTTTAGTTTTTTGGAGTTTTGTATGTAGTAGATAGAAAACTGTTATTTTATGTTCATACATAGTATCATTTTTTTTTATACCACTTGGGTGGCAAACAAGCATGCGGTCCGCCTGATGGTAAGCGGTTACCGCCGCCTATGGACGCTTGCAACACCAGGGGTATCACTCGCGCGTTGCCGATCCTGCAGGAATCTTTTCACACCCTTCTTGAAGAACTCCATGCTGTACTCTCCAGGGTAAACCTCAACGGGGAGCTCATTCCACAGCCCGAGCGTTCGCGGAAGAAAACTCCTTTGGAAGCGCACAGTGCGAGAAGGCAGGGAGTATAGAGCGCCCATTCTCTATATTTACAGATCTCTTTCGCTTCATCCACATTTATCAGTCAATGAAATATACAATGCGAATCTTTGGAAAGCAGAGGAATTCCAGGTTCTAATACCTCTATCAAATTGATCATACACTTAAGAATGGAAAAGCTTACTCGAAACCGGCGAGTATGTATGAAGTGTCTGGTAAAATTGGATGAAGCGACAGGTCCGTAAGTCTAGAGAGAACTGCCGCTCACCTCCCCTACCTACATAACAACAAGACTGAGATTCGAATTTGAAAACTTCATTTTTGATTCCTGGAAGTCTCAGGGCCGACACGGCCAACTTCGTTAAATAAATATAATTAAAACATAATAGCGCATTTAGTTCCGACGCAAAACAAGCAATTTGAAAACAGCAGCGCTACTTTATGCTTTCGTTCGTTATTACAAATTAATGCAGCAAAACATTAGCTTGGTTGCTTAGCTAAGTTCATTAAGAGCTGAAAAACCTACGCGAAGTTCTGAGCGATTAATGAACACCCTGCAATGGCGTATTTGAAACAAATTAGACTTCCAAATTTTACTTGCTCAGTTTCTTACAGGACTAGTAGATTCATTTTTAAGAGTGCGTGTAGCGCTCTTTGAATAATATATATATATGATCGACTGAACCAAGTTACTCTTCTCCACGTCACTCCTGAGCATTTTGGTTTATCTTTGAACGTTTGCAAAACCACAAGGGTCTGCAAGGAGTGTGAAGACTTTTATGGAACCGTTCCGGTACCGGAAATACTCCGGTTTCCGGTACCAACCTGACAGATGGCGAGACCAACGCAGTGACGCAGCGAACTTTTGTTTTAAGCCTAGTCTAGTCCTATTCATTACTAGATAGATACTCTAGAGGTCCTGAGAAAAAACGTCTTGCTTAACGGAGGAAACGAGTTAGTTAAACATTCAGGATGCAATAAGTATGTCAAATTGTAAGCAGATTTGTGAGATTCCTTTAGTATTTCTCAGATATATCGCTTTGGGTCCAGATTTCTATTAGACTTACCCAAGGGAAATACATACAAGTCTTAGCATAGAATGTATTTATACCAACTAAATTAATGCTTAGCAACGCGTGGCCGGATCTGCTAGTAGGATATATTAACCGTAAAGGTGTGTCTAATCACTGTACTTAAGCTCAAAAAAACTCTTTAGTATTAACGTTCCAACTACCTGGATCAAATAGATCGGACTCTGAAGGACGGGAACATTAAGAGTACTCGAAACCGACGAGCATGTATGAAGAGACTGATGAATGTGGACGAAGCGAAAGAGGTATGTAAGTCTAGAGAGAACTGGCGCTGTATACTCTCTGCCTACCCCGTTAGGGACTTGGCGTGATGATATGTATGTATGTATGTGTTATCGTAATTCGCACTTTGTGTTGCAGGCTCTATATAAATATAACTTTTTATACTATTACATACATTGGTCTGCATTATTGAGCATATATGTATACCGCCTATTGTACTAACTCCGATTCCGCTCGCATTGTACAAGCTTTGCTTAGTTTGATAGTTGACCTATATTTCCTTTTTGTGTCAAACAAATCAATCACCTTTTTAAATTTATAAGGACAAGTTTCGCTTCATTCATACTGATTGTCTCTTTAGACTGTATTAAAATGAGGTACCTACCTGGATGACCGAGCTTAGCTCGGTATTTTTCAGATTTATATTTTTTCGTACGAATGACATACTTATGACAACCAAACACTCATTGGCTTAAAGTTTGTTGCTTAGCAACGCTTTATCAGTGGTGAAATTCATATACTAATGAAATTGTTGGAGATTTTCAATGCCTAAAAACACGGATAAAACGACTTTTTTTTTAATGAAACCTAGCTAGATTTTTCGCCCTTCTTTTTTTTTTAATTTATCGCCCCCGAAATCCCCCCTTTACCAAATTTCATGAAAATCGTTGGAGCCGTTTCCCAGATTCAGATTATATATATAGATATATACAAGAATTGCTCGTTTAAAGGTATAAGGATATGTGTCTAAGTCTTGAGAGCTGACGCTCTTCTCTCTCTGTCTACCCCGTGAGGGAGCGTGATGTTAGCTAAGTATGATGATAATATCGATAAGAGTATTCATGAACCTTCTAGAATACTTACATTGTCAAGTTCCTTCTGCAAATCGCACTCTGGCAGATGTGGCATCACCAGTTTCGTCAGGTTTCCACTCACATCCAACACTACTTCCTGCCCCGCTTCAGGAAACACCATGGCCCTGTACCCGGATCCAAACATCGCGAGCAATGTCTCATTTCTCACTTCCAAACATTTCTCGTAAACCATAGTTGCTTTGAAACCAATTATCGAGAACACAACGATCCCCGCGAACATGGACGTTAGGCAATTAGTCATAGAGACCATTATTGCGTCTCTGTAACAGTTATTATCGACCGGATTGTACGAGGAAAAGGCAATTAGGCCACCAAAAGCCAGGCCAAGCGAAAAGAAGATCTGGGTGCCTGCTTCAAGCCACACGACAGGGTCTAAAATCGTGTGCCACTTCGGCGTGAATAAGTGTATAAGGCCATCGCCCATTCCCTTCAAAGTGATCCCCCTGAAGAAAAAAATTACAAGAACAATGTATGGAAAGGTGGCTGTGACGTAAACGACCTTCCCTGATGAAGCGATGCCTTTAATCATGCACATGTACACCAGAATCCAGGCTATGACAAGTGCTAGGGCTATTTTGTAGTTGAACGTTTCGGGGTAGTTTATGTCTTCGGAGATTTGAAGCGTTGTTCGGTACCAGAAGTACTGGGTAGGACTGCTTACCTGCAACAAAGGAACAGTAAGTTAGGTCTCATATCACACGTACACGCTTATGTTCGCCTGCTAGAAGGCGTCAGGCGATGACAGCAAATAGGAGTAAGTAATACCAGACGTTTCGCTCCATGCATCCCACATTTCATTCCAACAGGAATTGTATCAGAGTTGATTAAGACTACATGAAATAAATTACAAATCGTTTGAACATTTATGAACTTTATCGATAAACGAAGTCAATTAAATACAGCCCTCCTAAGTCCTCCTAAAAAGGAAAACGACCAGGCAGGCTGAAATGAAAACACGAAATTCAATACACGTTAAATGATATTGCCGTTGGCGACAGTGATTCTCAAATGAGATTCCTGTATTCAGAGAGATCACTGTCTGCAAATAAATTGGTTCGTCTTACAAATTAAATTTAAATCAATACTCATTTGTTTATAAATTTGAATTATCACACAAAATTCTTCACTACTTTTCTTCACCCGAAAGGCAGCAGTGCAACAAGATCCTTAAAACTCTTTTCGTCCGAAATGTATTTTTAGGTCCAACGTTTCAGATGGCGCATCCGTCGCCGTATCTCAAGCACCCCTAGCCTACGCCTTTGCGTCTTTGACTTTCTCATTAAATGCTATTAAGGCTAATGACGTTTTTCTACACCAAAAGCTCGATGAAGAATCGATATTAACTACTACCTAAGTTCAGAAAAAATCTAGTGTGTTTTCGAAGCAGGAGTTTTAATTTTGGCAACAACTTACTTACATATATGAATCCTACTAATATTATAAATGTGATAGATTGTGCGTATGTATGTATGTGCACCCTTTTCGACGTTTTATAAGTCTAGGCACTTATATAACGTCGTAAAAGGTGCTATAAATATATAAAGGTGCGGCCTATGTGAATAAAAAATATTTTGATTTTGATATTTGTTACTCAATCACGCCAGAACGGCTGAACGAAATTGAATGAAACCGTGCACAGAGATAGATTAATAGCTGGATTAACACGGGCTATGTTTTGTTACAAAAATAAATCTTTTATTTTTGGAACTTCTACTTGGATTTTTGACAAATGAAATCGATTTTTACGCGAGTGAATACGCGGGGCAAATCCAGAACATATATATTTAACACAGGTATTTATTTATAGTATTAATAATCATTTGTGCAAATCTGGTCGCGTAATGATTTATCTAACGCCTGCCAAGAAGGGTCGAAAGAATTTGGGACAGGGGGAATAAAACCCAATTTTCGCCACAGATATATCAAGTTGTCAACGCAATATGTGGCAGTGTGTAACACCCTAAATTTGTTAAATATATGTATTTTTAACAAATTAAGTCATCATACAAATACTTGCTGATCGAATTGGCGACCAACGTTGCCTATAGGCGCCCAGGGTGGATGTTCGTTGTCTACCTAATCTATACAGATACAAATTACTAAAATTGGAGTGTATGTTAGTGATATTTAAATAACAGCTTTTTACTAAAGGCTTTATGGATGTATACACGGTACATATACCAAAATAGCATATTTTACAATTAATGTCTGTCTGTCTGTCATAAATAATTACAGCTAGTAATAAATAAAAAAATGCATAAATATATATATGTAAATTTAACAAAGGAAACATTGCTAATGTCTGTATGAACTATGTATTTGATGTGCATCTTATTTGTGTTGTATGTTACGCAAATAAAAAGAAATCTAATGGAATGGAATAAGAAGAAATATATTGATTCCAACAGTTTCAGGTTTCTCGATACAGACTTTGAAACCATTAAAGTTACTGTGTTCATAAAATACAATATTTGGACATTTGGCTGCTTTTTTTAAATTTATTTATTTATTTGGATCACGAACAGGTAAGAACACCTTAATATTAACAGAATATGTCATAATAAAACATACATAAGTGTCCACCCAATTACAGGTAACCACAACTTCTACAAGAATTAAGTAAAGAAGCTTGGAAAAATAAAAATAAAAATTCAAAACTAACAAACTAGGAACATATAAAGAATATAAAAAAAAATTAACGTGAGCCGTCACGGGACGCCTGGCAGATGTGAAAGATCGACATTATTTTGTAAAAGTAATATGCAGAAAACGCAGAAAAGAACAGATTGTGATAGGAACTAAATATGTCATAATGATAAAATAAAATATTAGTATTTTTTTCCAGATAACGATGATTATTTATTGAATAAACATTTATTTTCATTAAATACAAAAATTTACGAATTTATTTCAAATCGTGACTACTTAATTCGTTTAATCAGTGATTTCGGTAATAGTTATATTCGATGTTGCCTCTGAGGACGGTATTACTGTGACAATTGGTCGATGGTAACTGAAGTATGGCGACGCGTCGCCACGGCATGCATCGCCACGCCAGAAATCGGTTTTACGGGCGGCTATAGATGTTTCACATCAAAAAATTATAAGTGTACACACACATACATAGTTATCCTATGCACATACACTGATACATGAACATAACACATTTAAATACTTTTTTAACCTTTAGACACCTCATTCTCCGCAGCAATTTGCCGATGATAGGATTGTGGAAGCTGGGAAGGCTACTCGGAAACAGTGTAAGTTCTAATCATTCTTCTGCAGATTGTAGCCAAGTAACATTGTTTTCTGAACTGAAGGTACGCTGCAGTTGAACGAAAGATACCCTAGGCCCTATTTCTCTTAGAACGTAATAAAAAAGTAAACTTTATACGATAATCCGTATGAAGTCTTCACAAAGTTATCAAAGAGAGATTACGTAGTGTTTTACTCAATGCTCATTCAAAGAGATAAACATTTTCCTCGTGAAATGTGCTTCTGCGATTATAACAGCCCCATGAATTATACTCGGTCTCTCTCGTAGTAAATCACTTTGTGTACTTATCTCTTTGTTAATTAAAACGTTTGGTGGATCGGACGAGCTGGCTCCAATTTCGTTTTGTAATTATTCCACACTTAAGACCGATTCCACACTAAAAACTCTCTAAGACTATAAAGAAGAATCTTTATAGTCTAAGAGAGTTTTATGTTGATTGAAAACCATATGGTTTCGGCTTTCGCCTACAAAGGTTGACCTTATGCTTTTTCACAAGCGCAGGGTTAGGTAGAGTTGAAACAGCACTCTGTTTTCGCCGGAACTATGATTGAAGCCAACGGAACAGATGTAGAGTGGACCACCATATTCAGGAAAAGTTACTTTGCTTACAACTTAGGTTAAGGTATGTACTTCAAAAAAAAATCTGACTTTATTGTGAAGGAAAATATGGATGTTGTAGGTATCTAAGAAACTGCTAAACGGCGAAGGGCTCGCTATCTGTCACGTTGGCGTCTAAATATTTATTTATAAATATATCTTCAATGAGTTGATTATAAATATATCTTGAATGAGTTATTTATAAATATATCTTCAATGAGTTGGGTTGTTACACTTATGTAAACCCCTTCGGGGACCCACGTGGCAAAGTGTTAAGAAGATTCTCATAAACAGTAAATTCGCATGAATACTTCGTATTTTTTTTGATTCCACTAACGTTCTAATTCAATCAAAAATAGTTGCTGCTGAAAAAAGCTAAAACAAATTTATATAAAACTAGAAAACACGTTTTTTAAAGAAGATTAATTTATTTAACTTAAATGTATTTTATTGTCAATTGTGGTTTTTAAATATATTAAAATAGGCGAAAATATCATCGACCACCCATATACCAAACTTATATCTATTGGTATTCTTTAAGTACCTATACTGTAGTCTAATCTAAGGTTGAATATGATGGCAATATCAATTATTGGTAATAATCTCAGTAGGTACAAATATATATACTTATGTATAAGAACAGATCTCCAAAAAGTAAAACTAGGGCGATCTGTATGTGCATACTCGTAGTTTGGAGTGTTACATAATACATGGGAAACTTACGGCGCACTCTGGCTCTGTGATGTAAGACCCGTTCGGGAAGTACTTCCTCGGACATTCGGACCACGGCAGCTCGGCTTGGAAACTCTGCGCGAAGTAGAACAAACACCACGCTATTATGGAGTTGTAGTACAAAGCCACGTTGAAGGAAACCACGGCGGAACTGATCCCGATACCGCCCAGGTAAGGGGACACTTGGTGCCACACGCCTATAGCACCTTTGCGCAGCCTCTGTCCGATTGCCAACTCCAAGTAGAATATTGGTATACCCTCAATAGCGAGCATGACGAAGTAGGGGATCAAGAACGCCCCGCCTCCGTTCTTTTGTGCGAGATAGGGGAACCGCCACACGTTGCCCAAGCCGACGGCGTATCCCACAGTCGCGAGAAGGAAGGTTAGCTTGCTGTCCCAAGAGTCCCTCTCAACAGCTGCCCCTTCAGGCTTCAGAGCCCCTTTATCTTCGACCGAGCTCGCTTTACTCGTAGGGGTCTCGGAACGCCTGTTGGGGCTCGTGTCCTCAAACGCTTCGTTCGTAGCGCCGTACATGACGTGCGTGCGATGAGACGGATGCCCGTTCTCCATGGTAACCAGCCTCCCTCGCAACTCTTTCATTTCCATCCGATCAATGGACCGCTGAGCGTAAAGATCTCGCGAGCTTTGTCGTCTCATCAAATGTGCCGTGTTCGCCATTTTTGATAGATTAATTAAATCGAATTATTGTCAATATATTGTCATGGTTATCCTTACAGTTTATAAAGTTAGAACGCGTCGTTTTCACCGTCGTGACACATAATAAAAAACAATAAATTGCACGTGAAAGCGATCGCTGCCTTTATTGTGTAACGGTTGGTGTGTATTGATTTTTTAATGGACATTTTTCGACGGATCACTTTTTAACTTTGTATCTGAATGTCGCGTTGACGATTGCGTGTGTGGAAGGTATCAGGTATTAATGGGCATCTTTCTTTTATTTATTTAACGGTTCGGAGCGCGGCGGGTCGTTCTCGATGCTGGAGGGAAACTGATTGAGAAAGGAGTGTGGGGCTGCGCGCATGCGCTAAGGCATAAAGTCTTCTCGTTCCACCTAACCAGAGTCATAATATACCCTTTTCAATGGGAACGGATTAAAATTGTCCCCGTGTCGACAATATCCTGCGGAAGGGTCGACAAGTATACTACGAGACTGTGACTTCCTGCATAAAACTAATTGAATGGCTAAATACATGAACGTATTTAGCAGCAGAATATAAAATAAATTACTCCAGATTTACAGACATCCATCCACGTTCAACAGTTTTGCAGTTTCTTCATACGAAAAGTATTTGATATCAGATATTTTTTGTCACTAAACCATATATATCTTACTTGCAAAAGGTCGGCAACGCGCGAGCGATGGTACAAGTCTGAACCAGTGAGTATTGCCGTCTGTACCGGTGACTTTTACCGTCTGTACCAGTAACTGGATACAATATATGATGTCTAGAACATAAAGGATGTTTTAGATAGACTTACCCACCAATTTCTAGCCGATGGGTCGCGGGGTGCGGGGAGTCGGGGAGAGTAACCCGAGTCTATAATTTGTAGCATGCGTGTGCACTGTGCACTCATAGGTAATCAGTGTGTAACGACAATAAGTACTCAAACACTAGTGGAAGAATGCACACTTACACCATAAACTATAGGGAAGAATAGTGAGGCGCGTTTTCGTGAATGACTCTATATATGTATAAGAATATATTCTCATGACGTAAAGAGAAATATCTCTAAATAAATAATATTAAATGGATTTATTTCAGAAACTATTTCGGATATTTTTGTTCCCATGATAATAAACGTGTGTGGCGGATTTACAAATTTTCAAGGTTAAAAAAGTAAAGTTTTTGCCGCCCTTGCCTGGACAATTTTCATGTAATAGATTATTTTTACAATCCAACTTTTCAGTTATACAAAGTGTGGGCTGAGAGAGAGAAAAAAAGGCAAAGAAATTCGGTCCAAAAGTTTGCCGCCCTAAACTCTAGCCTACTCAGCCTGCTGGTAAATCCGTCACTGGTAGTTCCTGAGATTAGTGCGTTGCGTAGAAAAGGAAAAACTCTCTCCCTAATATGCGTCTAGATTGATAGCAACAAATGATTGAGATTGGGCCAGAGGCGGAGCAGCAGGCTGAGTAGGCTGGAGCCTAGGGCGGCAAATTTTAAGGGGCGGCAAATTTAGTTCATAAATTTATTATTTCGGTTTACAAATTAAAAAAAAATATATTATACACACACATAATACGAATTTCGAAAAATGGAGAGAAATTTAAATTATTTAACAAAAATCTAAATATTCCCATATACAGTGCTAATTAGTAAATATTTCAACATCTCTGCATGAACAATTCCTAAACGCTTTACTAATTATACATTAATGATTATGAACTTTTAGAATATCGCGATTCGATATTATAATCGAAATTTAGTAATTTTTACATATATTCTTCACTGATAACTGCTATAATTTTTTCTCCGTGTACCTAATAATTATGAGATCTGCTTACCCAATTCAATCGATATAATATCGATGGTCTAATAAAAATACTGACCAAAATTGACTAATTTTTATTAAATAAAAAACTAGTTCAATATCTTATAGAGATCATATTAATCAAATAACTGATAGTAGAACGACTGTGACTTGAAAATAAAAAAAATCCCATGGGAAAAGTTGATGTAACGACGATGATGGAGCACAAATTATAAAGTTGGAATTTTATTGATAGAAAATTGATATGATTGTGGACTAAGATATCAAAATTTAGAGGCGGCAAAAATTGAATAGCCTACGGGCGGCAAATCTATAAATCCGCCACTGGATTGGGCGAACAAGAATTCAAAACCTTGCAATTTTTAAGGCATCGTAAATTACGCTCGAGATGTGTGGGCCCTCTTTTATACGGAGGCGAGATGGGAAGCAAGACGCTGACTTTTATAGGTCAAGTCCAGGGCTGCCACGCAATCAAACATGACAAGAAAAATATGAATATGTCGTCTTGTCTAGTGGTCAGCCCTATTAGCTGCGACGCTTAAATACCTATCTTGACGCCCTCCGACAGGGGTCCCCAAAGGGATAGGGAAAGGTGTGTAGGTAATATCCATACACCCACTTTCCGCCAGAGATATATTCCTTCATCTCAATATATATAAAAGTAGTAATTAATTTATTGACCACTATCTGTATTGGTTCATCCAACGTTGACTTAAATCCATAAAAATCCATAAAAATGTATTGTGGATTATAATGTATCCTATGGGCTAATAAAGCAAATAGCCTATCCCTATGCCAAATTTCATGCAATTCCGTTAAGCTGTGATTGAGTACCAGCATCCTTGCAAAATTTTGCATTTATACATACATACATACATACATATCATCACGCCAAGTCCCTAACGGGGAAGGCAGAGAGTATAGAGCGCCAGTTCTCTCTAGACTTACATACCTCTTTCGCTTCATCCACATTCATCAGTCTCTTCATACATGCTCGTCGGTTTCGAGTACTCTTAACTTTCCCGTCCTTCAGAGTCCGATCTATTTGATCCAGGTAGTTGGAACGTGGCCTTCCTCTGCCTCTTCTTGCACACACTTTTGCATTTATAATATGAGTATTTGTCCAATATGTACTAGGAAATAAAATGTCGCAAAATGTAACACAAGTGATTATATAAGAAGTGCCAACCCTATCACGGTGAGGGTGGCTCGCCCCTTCAGTCACCTACCTACCCAGTGACATAATTCAATCACATTTCAAAACACGTCACTAACATTTTTAACGTTAGTTAAATAGCCATAGTGGCCGAATGGCTCAAATAGATTCCTGCAAATAATAATAATAATATATCCTCACGCCTTCCCACAAGGGTCCCCGAAGGGGTAGGCAGAGGTGTATAGGTAATACCCACACACCCACTTTCCGCCAGAGGTATATTAGGTGCCAACGTGACAGATGGCGAGTCCATCGCCGTTACTCAAGCACGACTATACATACGCCTTTGAATTTCTTCTCAGACGTATGCAGGTTTCCTCTCGATGTTTTCCTTCACCGTAAAGCTCGTGGTGTGACTAATCACTGTACTTAAGTTCAGAAAAACTCATTGGTACAGTCGGGATTCGAACTTGCGACCTTTGCGTCGCAGGCAACTGCTCGAACCACTCGGCCACCACGGCTCTCTGCAAATAAAAACTAAATATTTACTTATAAAGATAGTTATACATAAATAAATACATAGGACATCCAAGACTAAGGTACAAATGCCCCAATCTGCCCCCAGTGGGAATCGAAGCCGCAACCTCAAGGTTTACAGTCAGGAGCTCTAACCATTAGACCAGACGGCTGTCGCTGTTGTGATCAATGCTTAGTCACGTAGCCCCTAACAATGAACGCATTTCAAACGCAATTAAACGCCCTCTGGTTGGAATCAAACAATGGAATAACGGGATAAATAAAATGGTCATGACATCTTAACGAATTGCTTGAAATGAATAGGATTCTCTTTTAGCCATTGTATATTTGCACTTCAACCTTTGCTTACGTCATTTTTTAGGCTTTTGAAATTCTTTTTATCTTTATATATATCGTTAGGGTAGACCTAGGCAGACGTTTTTAGACCAAATTAGGGACGTCTTGAAAAAATGCCAGGTCAAGAGTACCCTAAACCGAAGAGCATGTATGAAGAGAATAATGAAAGTGGACGAAGCGAAAGAAGTATGTAAGGATCGTAGCAAGTAGAAAGAAGTGGTCTCTGCCTACCCCTACGGGAAAGACGGGTGATTATATGTATATATATCCTTGAGGGGAGCCCCACTTTTTCGCCGTAGATATATCTTAGGTTCCAACGTAATAGATAGCGAAGCCTTTGCCGTTACTCAAGCACGACTGCACGTCTGTGGATTTCTTCTCAATAGTAAGCGAGGTATTCTTTCACCGTGAAGCTCGTGGTGAGACTAAATTTAAAAACCTCCACGTTATATTTATTTCCAAACTTCCTAGCTGTGCCCGCGACTTGGTCCGCGTGGAAAAGTGACTTTGGGCAGCATTTTTGGATATATATGTTTCTGAAAACCACATCTAAGCCGGATTAGCCGTTTTTGAGATTAGTGCACAAACGCACAGGCAAAAACAAACATTCTAACAATCATTGTTTCGGGTTAAAAAAGGTCCCAATAATATTTTTCTCACATATCTTCCATTTACAGACAGCCCGACAGCGATACGTTACATTTTTATTAAATGTATTGTTGATGATGATATTGATGCATTGACGAATTACGATCGCAACAGCCGGAGGTCAGCAGTTTGCTAAGTGACAAACACACGCTACGGAAGAATTACATTTATATATTAAGATAATTAAAAAGCAATATTTCATTTGTATTGCGATGACTAATAGAAAAATACATCAGTACAAATCATTATTCATTAAAATAAATCCTAGACGTTCTATTCTATCTATTGATTGACGAGAAAGCTTTAAGTTACATATAGGGATGTTAAAAATAATATACTTTTTATTCAAATCGATTATTATTTTCGTATTATCGATTTTTATAATAATATTAATCGATTTTAAATAAATCGATTCGAATAGAAATCGATTTTCAGAAATAACCCGTATCTTCATTTTTATTTTTATTATAATAAATAAAACTTTAAAGTATCTATAATGCTATTTGGTTTCCTAATTCCTTACCTTGAAATTTTAAAGGAACATTGCCTTTGATTTTAGTTTTGACTTGTTTTTCTTTATTCATATAATTTTTTTTTTATTTTTAATCTGATATATTGTTAATATGAATCTCTAAGGTTTATTATTGAAATCTGAAAAGCTTTTCAATAATACAAAATAACGAATTTTTTGCAGTAATCGATTTATTTTTAGTAAAATCGAGTTTTGACAAATCGATTAATTTTGAATAAAGAAAAATCGTTTCGTCTCCGTAATTTTTTTTATTTAATCGATATTCTTCCAATTAACAAACTCAAATCCCTAATATTATAAATACATACCCTATATGTATACAGTATGTTATGTAATGTATATGTATGTATATACTGTACTGTATACTAATTACTAGTGTACTACATCACATGTTTATGTTTGTTGCCACTTGCCCATGTTGGAGTACAGTATCGAATTATCGATACTTTCCATACGATACCGTGTCCCTAATGCTGGTCCTAGTGATGAGCGTTGAATCAACGAAATAGTTGAATCAACCGTTGATCTCCTGTCAACGTATTAACGTTAACTGTTTATGAATCAACTAGTTGAATTCGTCAACGACTTTTATGAATTTAACTCGTGCGTCTCGTTTAATAAACAAACGCAAACGCAATGAGCTGAGCAATTTAAAAAACTTACGTTGAAAATATCGTCATAGATTGCGAGTGACGGTCATATCATACAATTTGAACTCTTAAGTAACGGATGAAAGAGCTGATTTTTAAAATATAAGAATAGCACAAGATATTGGTGGAAGGGAAGGAATTGTATTCTATTCAGTCAGTCCTAAGCCTGAAGAGAAAGTATGAAGGGAAGGTCATCTTAGTAGAATCATCAATCAAACGTTTTCCAATACATAAATTGAACTAAAATTTAACGCGAAATTGTTTCTAAAATTTAACGCGCAATAGTTGAATAAAACCCATTCAATTCAATGAATCAACGGTTTACGTTGCAAGTTGACAATAGTTAATTTTGTAGCACGTTAACTCGTTTAACTCTATCAATTAATTATCAAACTTCACATGCAAATCAATCGCACGAAGTTATCCAAAAAAAAGTCAACTTATAATTTATATAAGTTCGACGTGAAGTATAAGTAAGTAAGTAGATGGGAGATGAAACTGCAAAACTGGTCATGTTATCTAGGGAACAAAACCATAGCGCGATGGAGAAATTTTGCAACGCCATCTAGCGTCACCATTCTAAATACAATTGTTAGCAACTAACAAAATATTTTAATCATTTTGCGTAAGGATTTTTGGTTCCACGGGTCATCGGATTTGACTTTTGAGACAATCTTAAAAAATTATAATTTATTAAAAGGAACTAGAAGACTTGCGATATCTTTCGTTTAAAATCGAGCTACATTGATGGTGCTTCAAAACTACGACCTATCGCAACTTCTATATAAATTTGTGCTTATTACCCATTGAAATGACATGATGTTCACATGTATATTACATATAATGCGAGTCAGATTTATTATTATTAATAAAAGAAGTTTATTTCTTTATTTATTTAATTAAGATGAATAAAAATCAATGGTTTTATATTCTCCATGTCTTTTATGCATTCCGCAACCATTGATCAGTTTGTAATAGGATTGGATAGCTTAGAGTGTTTTAAAGGGCTAGTTTGTAGTTGCCCTGAGGGTTAATACTTAATGAAAAATAATACTCGCTAGGTGGTGTGGCGGCTGCAGAACAACATAATGTTCAACCGATCGCAATGAAATTTGCAAGGCATTGCAACGCATGCCGGGTACAATTATTAATGCTTAAAAAGAGTAATACCAGAATACTAGAGACTTTCTGGTGGACTGGAACTTCTAAAATTTTGCCATAGAGTATAATACCAATAGTAGTCTTTGTATAAGACTACGATATGATTATTTTGCTCTTGGTTTGTTAGATGTTTCTGTGTGTACTTGGTAATTGATAACATCGATAATTTTTTCTACATATGTATAGAAAAATTTACACATTCGTTCTCAATGAACAATCTACAATTGTTTTGGTTACACCTCATTCAAATGTGGAATTCAGGAAAATGTCTGCAATGATTCGGTGTTTTTAGCTATGGTCCAGTCCAGACGGTTTTTAATCTGTGGTCTAGACACCTCAGTCAGATCAGTCAGACAAGACAAGACAGACAGAGCAGAGGAGAAAAGTTGAGTTGAGTTGAGTTGAGTTATTGAGTTGATCCGGTTGAACATTGAAAATTGCATTGCATCAACATTATATATTTCTATTGTGAACAAGAAATGAATATTGACCACCGTACAAATCATGTCTATTGCGACACTAATGCTAGCTCACGTTAATGTATCAAATTAGTCTTGAGTAACGATACACAATACTCGAAGAAATGTATTGTTTGCAATGGCTGATCCCTGTACTTCTGATACCGAAACCAGTAAACCCGGCATTGGTGAATACACACGTAATGTTCATGGTGTTGTACCTAATAGGGTTTTTCCTCGAAAGAAAACCATGTACAGTGTGCAGTGTAGTCTTCCTCGCCGCTGTTATTCTAATTTGTTATAGCGGAATTGGAAACTGTTTATTTTGGGCGAGTCAGTGTGAAGGAGAGAAATATGATACTTAGAGGTATTAAAAACCTTCCAGAGTTACCTTCCAAGTGCTCAAAGTGAAACATGTGTTCCTGTCACCGTGAGTGAAGGCGGGAAATGCGTGATGAGGCTGTATCTTCTTCCTCAGTAACATTCGGCATTAATTGCTCCAAGGTCATTGCAATTTTTCAGAAAAATAGTATTGTGTATAAAGAAAGGTTCTCATTTTATTGCAACTCATTTGATGTAATAAACGAAAGGTTTCCCCGAATGAAAGAAGAAAGATATGTGCCGATCTGTACTTAACTATCAAAAAATTTTAAATTGTTTTGTTTTATTGTGTTGATAACACTGTGTACATAAATACAGTTATTGATAATGTATATTAACAGTAAATAATGTGAAATACAAGATGGATATAGTTTTATTGCTGTACCAACATCCTCCCTTAAGACTACCCAGAGATTCATAATTAATAATAATATTGCTTTTCTTGTTTGTTTCAAATATTAGTAGTTTTTTATGGTCACCGAAGAAAGGTAGGGCATAACGGGTTTCCCATTCGAATTTGGAGCTGGCCGACGGGCAGGGCATGGGCCTTAAGTCCTTAGCCAAATATTTTTCTTTATGTTGTGTTCCTATGCCGTGAATAAAATTTCCAGTATTGAGCTCCTTGGGGATTCTTAAATTATATTGTGTAGGCAGCATAATGAGACTGATCCCTCTGCCGCCAACACAATATAACTCTAAATTACTAGTATATTATAACTAAATTGTTATAATAATAATAATAAATAAATACCTGGGACAATTCCACACAAATTGACCTAGTCCCATGTTAAGCAAAGCTTGTGTTATGGTGACTAGACAACAATATATTTACTTACATAGATAGATATATACACAAATACATAGGACATCCAAGACTAAGGTACAAATACTCATGTTCATCACGCATATCTGCCATCAGTGGAATTCGAACCCGCAACCTCAAGTTTCGCAGTCAGGCACACTAACCATTAGACCAGACAGCCATCAATGTTATTAAGTGAGCTATAGATCCTGGCAAGTGTCACCTCTTTACAATGTTATGTTGCTTCTCTTGAGCTACAGCTTTGCACTGGGATAGGTAAATGACCATAGACAGGGGTAACTGCTTACTATGAGGCAGAATTAATTAAAGATATGGTATAGCCTGTCTGGCTTACCTTTCAAGCACAACACTGCCTTGCTTGTGCAACCTGAATGTCATTAACTTAAAGATCAATTTCTAATTTTTTTTTCTAAATGAGAAATCAATTATTGCTGTATTATAGATTTCTTCAGATTTACTGTAACATTGTAGCTGTACTAATAATGATAATCAAAATACATAGAGAGAATACCAAAACCAGTGAATTATTTTAATTTATAATTAACTAAGTGTTGTTGCTATAAGAAATTGTTAATTCATATTATATTTAATAATAATTATCATTT
Source organism: Drepana arcuata (assembly GCA_016069955.1). Classification (NCBI taxonomy): domain Eukaryota; kingdom Metazoa; phylum Arthropoda; class Insecta; order Lepidoptera; family Drepanidae; genus Drepana; species Drepana arcuata. The sequence continues at coordinate 95,955 of JACCPG010007735.1, forward strand.
ATATACATCCTAAGAATATCATTTTAGACTAATGTCCTTCGTCAATCATCTCCGTCATAGACTGGCACATAGCTATGGTCAAATGTTCTGGTCTTGATATTATGAACCATTCTGAGGCCTGGGGTAATAGACAATCGCAAACCTAACCAATTACGTGCAGGAAATAAGAGAATACAAATAAAACAATTGCTGTGTAGTTATGTTTATTTATTACGAGCTGAAAACTTAGAGATGGTCATCTTTGACGGTTTCTTATTATATTAACACATACATTTGGAAAGGTGTTACATATTGGGCCTTAACCTAATGAACGCCAGACTGTACCTAAAACAAAATAAATACACTGGTAAATACGAAATACAGTTTGATACTTGCACCAAAGATTTTTTCATAACATTGTTTAGCATTGAAACTTCACATACACACCGTATGAAAAAACTACACTTGAATAGACTAGAATAGACAGATATTAATATTTAACAATGAAATCATATTACTTTTTTTTCCAAGCCATGTTCAAAGTCAAGTACTTCTTAAAGGGCAATAACCTCATTATTGACTAGGTTCAAACTAATATGTTTTATTCTTGAAACTAAATTAAAATTTCAGTCAAATACGAGACATCAAAGCAGATTAGAATAATATTGACCAATATAATTCTACTTAACCTCAAAGTTTTCTTGTAGCCTGGAGTTTTAAATATATCATCAGTATAAAATAATATTTAATTATTTACCGTTTATCTTAGTCTTCTGGCTTCGCGCTCAGACTCGAGAAGAGTAAGGATGTCACCATCACGCACTGGTCCCTTGACATTCCTGATGATTTGACGGCTGGTTTCTCCGATGAACTCGACCTTCACCTGGGTACATTGTCCCTGAGAGCCAGTACGGCCCAGGACCTTGACGACGCGAGCAAGAACGTTGGGCTTGTCCATTTTACAAAGATTTTCCGAGCGAAATGCGCAAAATACACGTGCACCAAACCTGGCGTGTAACGAAAAGAGTTTGACAGTTTCAGTGTTGTAAGTTCAAAAATAAATTGTGTTCTTTCATAAAAAAAATGGTACCAGGTTTCGTACAAAAATTATATTTCATTTATTTATTTAATTATTTATGCCCAATAAAAGTACAACGGTGGACTGAATGCTAAAGCATTTTCTACCAGTCACCCACCCTTGACAGGAAAAACATGGAAGCTTTAACTAACTGCCAATCATAAATACATATCTTTATGTTTATTATTGAATTAATTTAATAAAATATTTTGTTACCTTTATTTACGTTACGGTTAATGGATGGATACATAAAAACCAAAATTTAAAATTTATTTACTAGTTATTGAGTACAAATCTGAGGTTTATAGGACGATAGATATATAGATATATATAGGAGGATAGATGAATAATAATAAACAAATTCAAGAAGTAAAAAAAATGTTTTTAATATATTCTATAAATTAAAAGATAAAGAAACATAAACTAAAATATTACATAAAAAAAACCGATGATTTTTACATCCATTTTACGTTCCGCTTAAATTACCGGTTGTATTACGATTAAGTTACAACACTTGTGACACAATATTCCACGTCAATCGAGTTGGAAAGAAAATTGGCATTTTGTGTCGAGTTTCTCATACCGTACCTACCGCTTTGCTGTTTGTTGCAAAAGTGAATGGCCTACAATCTACCGTCGTGGTCGTCAATTTGTAGTTTAATTAAAAATATAGCCTAATAGCAATATGAAACTGATATATTTAACTTTATTAGTGCTACCTGCAGCTTTACTATGCTTTCAAAGTGGTAAGTCATACGTTAAAGTCTTGAATTTTTGTCTGTTTAGTACGTGGCATCCCATTTTATGTATTTTGTAAGTGAAAGTAAATAAAATGATTGCTAAATTGTAGCTAGAATCTCATTAGAACTTTAATTTACTAACGTTCTTTGTAAAATTGTTTGTAGTTTTAAGTTTATTGTAATATAACCTTTACTCGTATACTAGGTCATTATACAATTGCCGTAGAAGTCTATCAAGCTATATATATACTCGGTGACATATTTTTACCTACACACCTGTATTACCTGTATTACCTATACACCTCTGCCTACCCCTTCGGGGATCCTTGTGGGAAGGCGTGAGGATATATTATTATTATTACATATTTTTACCGAAAAACAGTACCCGTTTGCCATATGGCACGCTGTATTGTGTTAGAACATGTCAGTTGGATTTCTCCTTCTTTCTCTACTGTCTCATCTCTTCTGCCTTCATCTCACGACAGACCTCCAACAAAAATACCGTAGTAAGAATAGCTAACCAAGATCAGAGGCTAATACATAGCATGTGCAGTAATAAACATTTTTACTTAATACCTTCCCACATGGGTCTCTAAAAGGGTAGGCAGAAAGTAATATCCTCTTTTTGCTGAACATTGTATATGACAGACGGTGAGTCTGTCCAAGGCGTAATTTCACATATCTTTAAATTTGTTGTCAAACATATGCTACTTTCTATTCAATTGCACTGTAAAGTCTGTCGCATGACACAAGACAGGACTGTTGTAATGTTCTATAATGCTCAGAAAATCAAACACCAAGGCTTTAAACCTGCAAAAAAATGTACAGGCAATTACTTAAACAACTCTGTCATCATGGCTATTTTGTGAAGTACTATGTGTGTTTAATATTCTGGCATCGGGTACAATACTTGTGACTAATCCCTTTCTGGGGTAACCAGGGAGTTAGGAGCCTCCCATTTGGTTAACCTCTTGATTTACGTCCTCCACATTAGTGGAGGACGTAAATCAAGAGGCTCAGAGATCAAGGCAGAAGAGGCCAGCTACCAATAATATTATTAATAATATAAAAGATTCCTGCAGGGTCGGCAACGCGCGAGTGATACCCCTGGTGTTGCAAGCGTCCATAGGCGGACCGCATGCTTGTTTACCACCCAAGTGGTATAAAAAAAAAAAAATACAGCTGTGAATGTACTTTCTCCCTCATATTATGAGAAATCTTAGTCTTTTACATTGCATAATGTCAGATGCAATAGCATTTGAGTTAACTCGTAATATTCACCAGCCTTCTTGCCACGCGAGGCAAACATTTATTCATAAGAAATATTTCAACATTGCACCATTGGTTAACAAATAGCAATTTTATTTATTTGTAGTGGCAATGCCAAATAATGTCTATATCAACTACTATACTAGTTCAATATAATAGAATTAACAATGTTTGTTTGTGTTTTAATTAACAGAAATTCGATGTATTAGTGCAAAGAAATATATTTATACATATACACAAAAATATAGTTGTCTATGATCTGTAATATTGTTAGCATCTCTCTTAATAGTCATTAACAACAATTTAAATTTATAGAAAATTTATTTCCCACAAGAATTATATACACATTCACTTGTGTGAGATTATTACAAAGTAACATAATAATAAGAAGGTAGAAAAATAAATTGGCAGGCCACGCGGTGACTTGTTGTTGGAATATGACACAAAGTCAGTTTGCTGGAAGTGGCCTTTTATACATGCATCTATTATACCAAATTCACAAGTTACAGATTTGACTAGTAACTGTGTTCTATATACCTATCTATACTAACTATGCATAGTTTGTAATTACTACATGATTAGGATGAATAAATAATCTATTTTATTATAATTACTTGCAAACAAAATTTATTTGAAGTGTATACCTACCTATATATATATACATTATCACTCCAAGTTCATCAAGTAGAGCCCCAGTTTTCTCTAGACTTACATAAAAATCAGATTTTACAATAAAAGGTATTGTAAAGCATGTTATTCTGATGTCATGAAACATAATGTTATAATGTTTATAGATAAGTCAAGTGATGAGAAATAAACTATTTTATTAATTACACCTCCTTTCTCTTTCATACAAATCAGTATTCCTTAATTATTATGCTTAATATCAACTCCAATGTTTCAGCAAACACCATCCTCGCGAGAGCAGAGGAAGATGAACTGGACGACGATGTAGTGGACATTGAGGGTGAAGAAAATCAGGTGGTGGGTGAGGATGCGCTCGGAGAGGATGATGACTCGGTCAAGTCGTCAGAAGATATAGATACATCCATTCTGTTCACCAAACCTGTGTCAAGCTATGGTGATGGTACCTTCGGTAAGACAATTATGTTTCTCAGTTAGCGCTCTTTGCAAGGGTCTAATTGTATGGACTCTATCTCTGACAAACATGCATTTGATTTCTGCTTTCTTCAATTAAGGGCCTTTTAAATGCAATATATTTTTTCAAATAGGGATATCCAATTAATAACTAATTAACTCTTGAGATTAGCAAGTGCTTTTGTATCCATATGAATAGCTAATAAATCTATTAATATATATTTTTTAAAGTATAGGTACATTACTTTAAATAGATATTTTTAACAGAATGATATCTATAAAGATGTTATAAATTAATATTAAGTTATATTATTATTTAATGCGTTATCCACTGATCTAGATCAATTTGTAATACATTGTTTTTTGTTCACAGACATTCAAGCCGGTTTCCCTGTTGAATTCTTAGTTGGCTTTACCAACAAGGGATCAGAAGATTACGTTGTAGAATCTATGGAAGCTTCATTCCGTTACCCGATGGACTACACATACTACATCCAGAACTTTACAGCGTTGCCTTACAACAGGGAAGTCAAGCCCAAGCAAGAGGCAACCTTTGCATACTCCTTCATTCCTAATGAGGCGTTTGCTGGCAGACCATTCGGCTTGAATATTCAGTTGAACTATAGGGATGCTAGCGGTAACTTTTATCAGGTAAAATTGGGACAAACTTACATTAATAATTGCTATTTATAATTATTCATAATGTTTGCATCTTGAGTGCTCAAAACAAATAGGTAAATTAGAGTTTGATGTATGTGGATAAAGTTAGAGAAGAGAAGTCTAGAGATGTTGTCCGCATAAGTATGAGTATGTCTAAACAAACATTTATTTTACATAAATGTTTGCTTAAACAAACTGTACTCAGTGGTTTCATAAGTGTTTTTTTTTCTGGTATTACACATATTCTACATACTAATTGATCTTTTTGCAAAAATTCATCCAATTCAGTTCAGTAGTTTTGTGTGAAAGAGCATCAACCATCCTCACAGACTGTCGCGTTTATAATATCAATAAACACAATAGGGAGCTTAGGTTCTACAACAGGCGTTAATATTTTCAGGTATAATGTACACATTCATACATACATATAATCACGCCGAGTGCTTAACGGGGTAGGCAGAGAGAATAGAGCGTCAGTACTCTCTAGACTAACATATCTCTCGCTATGTCCACATTCATTAGTCTCTTCGTTCCCGTCCTTGAGTGTCCAATCGATTTGATCGATGATGGTCTTCCTGTGGTGTGTGTGGTCAAGTGTGTCACATATATATATATATTTTTATACCACATGAGTGGCAAACAAGCCGTCCTGCAAGTCCGCCTGATGGTAAGCGGCTACCGCCGCCTGCGGACGCTTGCAACACAAGGATTATTGTTCGCGCTGGTGCCGACCCAGCAGGAATCCTTTCACGCCCTTCTTGAAGAACTCCATGCTGTACTCTCCAGGGAAAACCTCAACGTGGAGCTCATAAGCTCATATGTTCGCAGGAAGCCGTGTACAACCAGACGCTGAACATCGTGGAGGTGTCGGAGGGCCTCGACGGCGAGACGTTCTTCCTGTACGTGTTCCTGGGCGCGGGCGGCGTGTTGGCGCTGGTGCTGGGCCAGCAGGCGCTGGCGTCGCTGGCCCGCCGCCGCTCGCCGCGCGCCGCGCCGCGCCCGCTCGAGGTCGGCACCCACAGCGACGTCGACTACGACTGGCTGCCCAAGGAGATCGTCAATCAACTCAGTACGTACACCACTCCTTCAAATCAAATCAAATCAAAATCTTTTTATTTCACATAGGCCCCGGTGGGCACTTATAAAACGTCGAAAAAGAAGCACGGTTCGGGTTGGTCGCTTCCATGGAGGAGAACCGGCAAGAAACTCCATGGTTTCTCTTTTCAAATCATTAGGCATAGTCCTTTTATAAAAAAACTTGAGAGGTGTCAAGGGACACCCGGATGGAACGAAGTTGAATAGTGAGAAGAAATACCTATAGTTTTGGCTCGAAAGTTGAAAGTCGCTATTGGAATAAAAAAAAGGCAAATTTACATATACATACACACACACACACACACACACATATATATATATGTGTGTGTGTGTGTTTCAAAGAAACACGCGCACGCCGCACGGCTTACAACTATAGCAAAAAGTGCGACAGCTCATTTATAAGTCGAACACTTTTTAAAATTCGAAAAATGCCATTGAATTGCTGCTCTTGCAAAAAAATATTCGTAAATTTAGTATTTTCGACCCCTACGTAAACCTGGTTGGATAAGGTAATCGGAGAGTTTAGAGTTTTTGTGGACAGTCATTTATTTATCTTGTAACGGTGGTAACTTTAGTGTAAGTCTCAATAAAGAATATTTTTTTTGTAGATGATGCAACTTATTGTTATTGCATTGCATTAATTTTCATTTTCCTCAGTCAACATGCTTAGTCCCAATTGCATTGATTAATATGAATTATACAAAATTGTTTTTAATTTACGACTATCCATACTAATGTAAATGTAATGTTCCCTTTTCACGCAAAAAGTACTGAACAAAATTGGTTGAAATGTGGCAGAGAGATAAATTTATTACCTGGATTAAGACAGAATATTTTCTATTCCAGAAATATTTTGAAATCAATTTTACGCGAGGCATTGCAAATAAAGGGTTATGAATTTAATAAAAACTTATTTTAGTCACGTCTTATTTAGTCTTATTTATACAATAGTCTTGTAAAATACTTATATAAGATTTTTTTTATTTGTATAGAATGAGTCATACCTAAATATGTAAATGCTCAAAACATTGTTCTTTTTATTTCAGAAAAATCTCCCAAAACGCCCAAACAGTCTCCTCGTATGAGGAAAGCGAAGCGATCAGCGGGCGATGATTAAGTCGCTCCCCGCGCCCAGTGGGACCGAACTAGTGATGCGCGACTACAATAATAATAGGCCTTACACACACAGACTGAGCGGACACGCTTGCCAAACGTGTCTTTATTAACACATGTACATATTATGTCATTATCATTACGATTCAACTTTTTGGTCGACTAAAGTGTATTTAAAAAAGAAAATTTAAACCTAATTTGACTTTGATTTTAGGTCGATTTTATAGTGATGTTCGACAGTTTCGCTTAGTAAACTATAAATGAAACGTAATGTCTTCAAGCCTATGATTATTTAGTCGAGTGTGTTACTGAACTGTGTGGTGTCGTGAGTAATTTATGGAACAAAGAGTGCGAGAGCTTTGTAATGTGCGATAATGAGATTTATTTAATAAAATCGATGTTAAAATGTTTTTGGTTGTTTCTTTTATAACGAATTAACCTTTTTGGTTTTCATTGTCTCTGATAGCGTAAGTTCGAAACCAAAAGTAAGCCAGCCGCTTCTCAAGTACTAAGCTAAGGCCCTGGGCCTAGGGCGTTGCCGTGCGAACTAGATAACCGGGATCGACTGCTAGATAATTTTGGAATCATTTTAGGGCTTAGTGCTACGGGCTCTACTCGGCCTCCCGATTGCAAGAGAGATTGTGGCTGACCCTTCTCAGGGAGTGCACAAAGAGCGTATACTCTCTCGGCTTTTCCAGTTTTTTTTTTCATAAGGGCCCCTCGAGTACTTAAATTAAGTTATTATCTTGTGGATGAAGCGAAGGTATATAAGTCTAGAGAGAACAAATGCACCATACCCTCTGCCTACCCCGTTAGGGACTCGGCGTTATGATATGTATGTATGATTTAATTTTAATTGCTTTTTTTCCCTCATGCCTGCCACAATGGTCCTCGAAAGGGTAGGCAGAATGGTATAGGTGGTGCCCACACACCCACTTTCCGCCGGAGATATATTCTAGGTATCAACGTGACAGATGGCGAGTCCATCGCCGGTACTCAAGCACGACTATACATACGCCTTTGAATTTCTTCTCAGACGTATGCAGGTTTCCTCTCAATGTTTTCCTTCACCGTTCAGCTCGTGGTGTGACTAATCACTGTACTTAAGTTCAGAAAAACTCATTGGTAGCTATTTCTTTACTCAGTAACATTGGCTGTATTAAAGGAATCATTCGATTTTCTGTTTGTTGATGAAAAAATGATAATCGAGCGATGAACTGAAATTACACGTGCGTGATATCGCATGGTCTTTAATATAACAAATGAAACGTAATCCTATATTACGTCACGTCATTGACCGTAAAGGTCAGGAGAGTGCGCTCCAATAGTTATTAAACATAGTCCTCTAAGTTCAAGTACCGCAACTCAACACATAACACAACACAACACACACAATAAATAAATAAAAAAAAATAAACACTGATTAATTTTCTGACCTCAAATTGGCCGAGTGGTTCGAGCAGTTGCCTGCGACACAAAGATCGCAAGTTCGAATCCCGACTGAATAAATGAGTTTTTCTGAACTTAAGTGCAGTGATTAGTCACACCACGAGCTTTACGGTGGAGGAAAACATCGAGAGGAAACCTGCATACGACTGAGAAGCAATTCAAAGGCGCCTTCCCATACATAAGGGTCCCCGAAAGGGTAGGCAGAGGTGTATAGGTAATACCCACACAACCACTTTCCTCCAGAGATATATCAGGTGCCAACGTGATAGATGGCAAGTCCATCGCCGTTACTCAAGCACGACTATACATACTCCTTTGAGTTGCTTCTCAGACGTATGCAGGTTTCCTCTTGATGTATTCCTTCACCGTAAAGTTCAGAAAAACTCATTGGTACAGACGCGATTTGAACTTGCGACCTTTGTGTCGCAAGCAACTATTTGAACCACTCGGCCACAGCGGCTATTCTATAATTTATTTATTTATTAAAACTTCCTGCAAACATTATTGCAAAGGCGAACTTAATGCCGAAGGCATTCTCTACCAGTTAACCTTTGGGTGGTGCAGAGATATTCATGGCAGGCTAAAAGATATTGTAAATAATGTGTTTCGTACAATAAAGTGACCATCAATATCCCATCACGTTGATATGGGATTCACTTTATTACCGGCAGTTATCCTTCTTTCAATGGATTTTTCACACTTTCCATCTCGATCCTTTAAAATACTCGAATTTATGATCTCGACTTAACTTGCTTACAATTCTTTCACTTGCTCTAGAATGTATCGTTCTCATTCAGTTCACATACCGATTTACTTGTTCATCTCTTTCAAACACCAGAACCTAAGGCGTTTAAGCGCTGCCCCTTCTCATGTCATATTAATCAAAAAGTTCCCTTCTATTTTTAATTTTAATAAAAATTTATAAAAATAATGTACGCACGTCTGTTGTAAACGCCTCTTAACAAGTTATAAACGGCACAAGTCAACGGTCACGATTTGTTAATCAAATCTTGGTTGAAACGATCAGTTTGGCTCCGAGTTAGCTTGGCTTTGGACGTGATAACTCACGCAATGATAAACAGAAGTTTACGCTACGATAAAATGATATACAGAGGTTTTTATTTATATTACTTTATAGTGACAAGGATATTAATGAAAAAAATATATTCTCTTTTTAAATATTTATTTATTCTCTTCTTTAGTTTTTTTTTATTAGGTATTCGTGTTTCAGTTACAAGGCATTTTGCCTCGGGACCCAAGATACCAAAATGCGACTTTGTACCGAAAAAGTACGCGGTAAGTAGTATTTTTATCCAATAAGATTGGGCTAATCTGATGTTCTTAAATCTTATTTAGATACGGTAAATTATATTTAGTATCATATTGTATTTCATAGTGGTAATATCTTTACAATGGATCTCATATTCGTATTTAGGCGATTGAGTGATAGAATGTCCGCCTGAAGTTAAGCGGTTACCGTCGCTAATATACGTTTGAAACACAAATACGCCTAATTCTCTAATATAATATAAACTAGATGCTATTATTTTAAAATAAAATAACACTACGTAACTAAACTAAATAAAACGCCACTCCAATATGGCCGTCCGCTGGAGGGTGCCAAGAAGGCCGGCAGCATTGCCACGCTGTATGGCAATGCTGGTCCGTTCAAAATACGTTCATGAGGCCTCGATCAAAGCATGACCGCTTTGATCGAGGCAAGCTATGCATCCTTTGTTGCTCTCCTGCTCCTTTCTAATAGTCAAATTATCTTGATTTTAAACAATCCCCAGGGGCCGTCTCTGCCATTAATAGAGGAGATAAAATCAACTAACATGCCACCGGCCGTATTCAACATATACAGGAGGCCAGTCCTACTCCACCAGGGACACATGCAGTGGCTTTTCGACCATGAAGGGCGGAGGTACCTGGACCTGTTCGGTGGCATCGTTACCGTCTCTGTGGGTCATTGCCATCCGTAAGTAATTACATTGGGGTAGGCACATGTGCAATAGTCCCCACGCTTTTCGTCGGTGATGTACTTAAGTGCCAACGTGCCAGATCAGAGAACGTGACAGGGACTAGTCCAACGCCGTTTTTCAAGCACGATTATACATGCGTCTTTGAATTGCTTTCTGGAGAAATTAAATAAATTATCAGTATTAATTATGCACGTTACAGATAGTGTCATCTACGAAGACGCACCCCACCAGTTTCTAGTCGAGGGGGTCGGGGGTGCGGGGAGTATGACCTGAATCAATTAATTGTAGTGTGCACCGATAAAACGCAAACATTAGTGGAAGGTTGCACACTTACACTTTAAACTATAGGGGAAAATAGTGGGGCGCGTCTTCGTGGATGGCACTAGCTATAACTTAAGAGGTCTGCCAAAAGTTTCCCAAACGTATTAGTTTGTAAATACACAACGACCGAAGGCGAATTAAAACTAAATTTATAAGGGAAACGGCATTACAAATTAATCATAGGATAAAGTTCTTTTTTAGAAAAGTTGTAGCAGCCATGCAAGAACAAATACATACTCTATGGCACACGACCAACATTTATAGGCATCCAAAGATATATGAGTATATTGAGAAGCTGACCGCCAAGATGCCAGATAAACTGAAGGTACCTTCCACATAATCTCTTATCTGGTCAATGAAGAGGTCATAACCCCATTTATAGGTGGAGCTTGTAGTATTTATCTAGAGACATTGTTGTCTCTGACGGAGTTTTGATAAAAGATAAGATACAATCGGTCCTTGCAAAATATAATTCGGGAAATCGAATACCTTGTAGGTAGGTACGCTATTCTCCCTTGAGCATGAGACAGTTCTATGCTCATATTACTTTTTCATCTTTTTCTATATCTACATATTTTTCTATTCTAATATTAAAAAGAGGAAATATTTGTATGTAATTATGTTTGTATGTACTTAATGTACGTATGTTTGTATTGAATAGGCTCCGAAATTACTGGACTGATTTGAAAATTCTTTCACCGTTGGAAAGCTACATTCACCTTGAGTGACATAAGCTATATTTTCTTTTATAGAAATAAATTCTGTCTACCCGTGCGAAGCCGGGACGGACCGCTAGTGTGTAAATAATTACCGATATTAGGATCAACTTCTCGATAGGTGCTATTGAAGAGAGGTAGCATGTACATAGTGGATTTTTCGTCCGGTATTGTTCTGACAGGACAGTACCTCTACGTTACAGAGGATCACAGCCAATGGCATCGAAACTGGGTTCGGAGCACGTGTCTCGAAGAGATGTATGTATGTATGCAATGGCATATAAGCCACAAAGACACAGTAGCACCAGGGTAACAAATGCCACTGACTCCGCATATTCAGGGGCCCCACGCATAACGCATATATATGTTAGTCTTGTAAGGTATTTATGTAATATAGCTATATATTTTAGGATAAGGTATATATTATATGGGCCCTTTAAATTGTAACATCTATTTAAATGTGTTGCCTAAAAAAAAAAAAAGAAAAAAAAAAAAAAAACGCTCTCTGACCGTAAAAAGTGTGTATTAATATATTTTTTTTTTCTATTTTTTATTTATTTGCATCACCAACAGGTAAGAACACCTTAATATTAACAGAATATGCCATAATAAAACATACATAAGTGTCCACCCAATTACAGGTAACCATAACTACTAACGAACTTCTATTCCTTTAATAGCATTTTTTTTTATTCTACTAGAGTGGCAAACAAGCATACGGCCCAGCTGATGGGAAACGGTTACCGTAGCCTATTTACGCTCAAGATACTGAAGTATCACTTGCGCGTTGCCACTCTGTGATCGGAGAGTTATAGTGTGTTGGCAGCATAAGGTTTAATCCCTCTGCTTCCAGCACAATGTAACAATCCTCCCCCTTCCCCAAGGAGCTCATTACTGGAAACCTTATTCACCACGTAGGAACACAACACAATAAATTGTGTTATTTGGCTACGGACTTCTATAAGGTGGAGGTCCTGCCCCAGTCGGGCAGCTCCAAATCGAACGGGAAACCCGTTATGCCCTACCTCTTAACTTAATAACTTTATTCAATCCAAGAAAATAGAAAGAGTTAGCTACAAGCCCTGCGCTTACTTTCGCACTGTATATATGTAAAAATAAACACTTAGTCCTTTGTAAATTATGATTTTGTATTCCTACTATCTAACATTATTGTCTTTTGTGATAATCATTTTATCATTTCATTATCTGCGCAGGTAGCGTACTTGTTAAATAGTGGCACAGAGGCTAATGACCTCGCGACGCTATTAGCCAAAGCGTATACTGGTAACCACGACATAGTGTCCCTTAGAAGCGGCTACCACGGAAACTCTAGCTCCATGATGGCCCTGACCGCTACTCAGGGTTACAGGATGCCTGTGCCGGCGCCCGCTGGCTTCCACCATGTGAGTAAATGCTCATGATTAAACTCTATAATACAGGCAGGCAGAGATAATAGAGCGCCAGTTCTCTCTAGACTTACATACCTCTTTCGCTTTGTCCACATTCATCAGTCTCTTCATACGTGCTCGTCGGTTTCGAGGACTCTTGACTTTCCCGTCTTTGAGCGTCCGATCGATTTGATCTAGGAAGTTGGAACGTGGTCTTCCTCTGCCTCTTCTTGCACACACTTTCGTGTTGTATGTGTTTCGACACTCATCCTTTCTGCATGTCCAAACCGAGGTAACATGCCTTTCTTCTTATTTGCAATCACTCCCGTTGCTTTGCGGATTCGGTCAAAATACGATATAAAATCATGCTTCATGTCTTTTAAAATTTTGACATTTTGTTATCTATGAATAGAATAGAATATAATTTATTTCACTTATATATTATTGAAGATATTTTATTCCGTTGCATCATCAGGGGGTATAGTCACGACCAGATAACTTCTAGGAAGTAACTACGATATGCTTACATTCTGAGACATCCTGTATTTACTACGTTCCTAGAAAAGGTCCGATTCAAATTTGTTGAGCTGATGGATTAATTATCTCTGTGGCAGGCTATGCTGCCAGATCCATACAGAGGCGTATGGGGAGGTTGCAGAGACTCCCTCTCGCAAGTGCAAGGCGCTTGCTCCTGTCCCGGCGACTGTGTCACTTCTGATCGCTATGTCTCGGAGCTGAATGATGTGAGTACAAACAGCAAAAAATAGGAGTAGGTACCTTAACCCTACGTATTAATATTCACGCGCTTTGACAATAAAATGATAATGATACAAAATGGCCAAAAATGTGTAGGTAGTTGTGCTATTTGACATGGTAACATTGTCTATTGTATGGTTATCTCTATGGCAAAATACCAAATGCTTTCAGAGATTTGCTCTTTGCAGAAAGACATTTACTAGTGAAAGGCTATTTATTCATTTGAGGGATTTTTAACCAAAAATAAAATATAATAGATTTTTCTTTTTACTCAAAATAATATAATAATATATCCTCACGCCTTCCCACAAGGGTCCCCGAAGGGGTAGGCAGAGGTGTATAGGTAATACCCACACACCCACTTTCCGCCAGAGGTATATTAGGTGCCAACGTGACAGATGGCGAGTCCATCGCCGTTACTCAAGCACGACTATACATACGCCTTTGAATTTCTTCTCAGACGTATGCAGGTTTCCTCACGATGTTTTCCTTCACCGTAAAGCTCGTGGTGTGACTAATCACTGTACTTAAGTTCAGAAAAACTCATTGGTACAGTCGGGATTCGAACTTGCGACCTTTTCTTCGAAGGCAACTGCTCGAACCACTCGGCCACCACGGCTAAATAATAAAGCCAAAATAAATCTTTTTTTTTTACTATAGCTCTTAGAAAACTCAGTGCCAGCGAGAAAAGTGGCAGCGTTCTTTGCTGAATCTATTCAAGGCGTGAGCGGAGCTGTGCAGTTCACCAAAGGATATCTCAAGAAAGCCTACGACCTCGTCAAGAAATATGGAGGAGTTTACGTAGCAGATGAAGTTAGTTCTATGTACAACCAATCCTACCTCTAATATAAATGCGAAAGCTTGTGAGAATGTTTGTTACTCAATCACGTCAGAACAGCTGAACTGAATCGGTAGAAATTTGGCGCATAGATTATCAAAAAGCTAAAATCTCGAAGTAAGGAAACGGTATTTATTTATCGCAAATGTGGTAAAAAATGCGGCCCACCAGCTGTTAGCGGTTAACGCCGAGTTGCAATATGAGTGCCACTCCAGCATGGCCAGCTTGGAATACTTTAACTTTTGTCTCCAACTAAGTTCAGGAACTTACTTAAGTTAAAATGGTATTCGTTGCGCTTTCTGTTAACATTTTATATCTTCATTAAACTTAGGTGCAAACAGGTTTCGGCAGGACCGGCGACGCTTTTTGGGGGTTCCAAACCCATGGCGTTACCCCAGATATAGTGACTTTGGCGAAGGGAATAGGCAACGGGTTCCCTCTGGCAGCTGTAGTCACCACACGGGAAATAGCCAACGCACATACTAAAGCTTCGTACTTCAACACCTTTGGCGGAAATGCCCTGGCAGCAGCTGCCGGGAAAGCTGTTTTAGAAGTAAGTTCCTTACACCCTGGTACATCGCACAGATTGGCGTTACTACTGTCACCCTGGTACCTCGCACTGCTGGGCTAAGGCCTCCCCGATGATTTAAAATGTTCGCCTGTTCACGGATGTGTTGTCCTAGTCTTGGTCATCTTCTTCGTGGTCTTCCTCGCTGACGTTGCCTGTCAATCTTCCATTCTATGATCATTTTGGCTCATTAATCGGCAGGTGTATTCGGCGTGACGTATTCCCACTTCAGTGTGGCGGCCTTAAAGGCTACGTCAGTAATTCTAGTTGGAATTTAACAGCTGGCATGCTGCGTTTCATTGCACGCTGGCACACTTTGAGTTAAAAATAAGTAGGCTATTTAAACATACATACATACATATCATCACGCCAAGTCCCTAGCAGGGTAGGCAGAGAGTATAGAGCGCCAGATTTACATGCCTCTTTCGCTTCGTCCACATTCATCAGTCTCTTCATACATGCTCGTCGGTTTCGAGTACTCTTAATTTTTCCAACTATTTAAGTAAATCTTGGTAATATTACGTACACTATCATCACGCCGAGTACCTCAGGTTTCGTGACGGGGTAAGCAGAGAGAGTTGAGCGCCAGTTCTCTCTAGACTTACAGACTCTTTCGCTTCGTTATATCGTATAAAATAATACTATATTTACCACGTCTCGGTTCCACATTCACTAGTCTCTTCATTAGTGCCTTTCAACAGATTTGGCTATGCTACTCATTAGGTACCTACATAATCCTTTCTATTCTAGGTTATAGAAGAAGAACAACTACAGTCAAAATGCAAAGAACTTGGCAAATATTTTATTGAACAGCTGATGCAGCTGCAAAAGGATCATCCTGTGATAGGTGACGTCAGGGGAAAAGGACTCATGTTGGCACTAGAACTGGTCAATCCCGGGACCAAGCGGGCTCTCCCTATTGAAGATGTGGATACTGTCATGGAGGATATTAAGGATCAGGGGGTGCTAATTGGCCGTGGTGGAAAATATGGCAATGTGAGTATTTGAGTATTGTTATTTTTAATATATTTAATATATTTCTAATAATATAAAGCCCTGGTGGCCGAGTGGTTCGAGCAGTTGCCTGCGACGCAAAGGTCCCAAGTTCGAATACCGACTGTACCAATGAGTTTTGTAAGTACAGTGATTAGTCACACCACGAGCTTTACGGTGAAGGAAAACATCGTGAGGAAACCTGCATACGTCTGAGAAGAAATTCAAAGGCGTATGTATAGTCGTGCTTGAGTAACGGCGATGGACTCGCCATCTGTCACGTTGGCACCTAATATACCTCTGGCGGAAAGTGGGTGAGTGGGTATTACCTATACACCTCTGCCTACCCCTTCGGGGACCCATGTGGAAAGGCGTGAGGATATATTATTATTATTATATTTATTTCTAATATACCTCTGGCGGAAAGTGAGTGTGTGGGTATTACCTATACACCTCAGCCTACCCCTTCGGGGACCCTTGTGGGAAGGCGTGAAGATATTATTTTTA
>JACCPG010007736.1:0-22442 GCA_016069955.1 Drepana arcuata
GAGCTCCTGACTGCGAAACTTGAGGTCGCGGGTTCGAATCCCGCTGAGGGCAGATATTTGTGTGATGGACACGAATATTTGTACCTTAGTCTTGGATGTCCTATGTATTTAAGTATATATATCTATCTATATAAGTAAATATATCGTTGTCTAGTTACCATAACACAAGCTTTGCTTAATTTGGGACTAGGTCAATTTGTGTGGAATTGTCCCAGGTATTTTATATTATTTATATTTGCGTTGGCAACGAAATATACCTCCAGCGTATCGTGACCTTTACCTACCCCCATTTAGAACCCTTGCCGGTAAACGTGAACATATTCTTTCGTCGATGTATATCTTTACGTCTTCCCACTAAGGTCCCCGAAGGAGTAGGAAAGAAGAAAGATAAATCTCTCGCCAGAACATAAATGCATAGAGACAGACCAAACCAAAACTAAAAGTATGAACACTGGTACTGCGTAAGACCTACATTAGGTATTGCCCACTTTTCGCCGAAAATATAATTTTTGTGGCAACGTGTCAGATGGGCGAGTCCATCGTTAAACTTATGCTGATTTCTTCTTGATGTTTACCGTCACCGTACAGCTCGCGGTGTGATTAATCACTGTATTGAGGTTCAGAAAAACTTATTGGTCCAGCGAGATTCAAGTGACCACCCGAACTACTCGCGGCTTGTAAAGTATACTTTATAGAAAATTTAACATTTGTGCAAGTCTCAAGAGCCGTAACTTAGTAATAGAACAGAGATATTCTTAAAATGGTGGATACGTCACGACTCAAAATTCAGCGCAGTCAGACCATTCCACAAGATCTCTAGAATATAGCCCGTAACTTCTATAACCATATTAAACTCCCGAACGTATCATAAATTACATACAGAGAATAGAGTACTTGTCGTGAATATGACTGAGTGGTGAGTGGGGAATGGCAAACTATTGGGATTTAGGGCG
This sequence comes from Drepana arcuata, assembly GCA_016069955.1. Lineage (NCBI taxonomy): Eukaryota > Metazoa > Arthropoda > Insecta > Lepidoptera > Drepanidae > Drepana > Drepana arcuata. The sequence continues at coordinate 954 of JACCPG010007736.1, forward strand.
CACTTTGGGTAGATTTGTAGAATTTGGAAGTGTAAATAATTTAATTTAAAAAGCCGTGGTGGCCGAGTGGTTCAAGCAGTTGCCTGCGACACAAAGATCGCAAGTTCGAATCCCGACTGTACTAATGAGTTTTTCTAAACTTAAGTACAGTGATTAGTCACACCACGAGCTTTACGGTGAAGGAAAACATCGAGAGGAAACCTGCATACGTCTGAGAAGAAATTCAAAGGGGTGTGTGGGAATTACCTATACACCTCTGCTTACCCCTTCGGGGACCCTTGCGGGAAGGCGAGAGGATATTAGATCGAATCCGCAATGAAGAGATTCGCAAATCAACTGGCGTGAATGAGGGGCGTGATTGTAAAGATGAAAGGCATGTTACGTTGGTTTGGACACATAGAGAAAGGATGAGTGAAGAAAGATTGACAGAAACCGAACGCTAAAGCAAAGATGTGTGCAAGAAGAGGCAGAGGAAGGCCACGTTCCAACTACCTGGATCAAATAGATCGGACTCTGAAGGACGGGAACGTTAAGAGTACTCGAAACCGACGAGCATGTATGAAGAGACTGATGAATGTGGACGAAGCGACGAAGGTATGTAAGTCTAGAGAGAACTGGCGCTCTATACTCTCTGCCTACCCCGTTAGGGACTTGGCGTGATGATATGTATGTATGTATGTACCAATCTTTTTTTGCCATCCTTGGCTATCGTTCATATATTCAGCTGTTGTATAAAGAGCCTTTTGTTGGAGTTTCTATATGATCCCAGCCTTAACTTTACAAAAGATAATTTGATAGTTATCTAAGGACCCTTATAAGGTGTGAAGATATTAGCAATGTATCCGTAGCCTAAGTAACCTATCGCTTGATTTAGGATGAACGGGATTTAGTAAATGCCTTGGATAATATTGGGAGCGTTTGGCTTAATCTTTTGATTGATTAAAGGTGATGTGAGGATTAAACACACCCTGGATCGGTCTTGATATAATAGTTTATCATAAATTGACTACATGGTGCGATTGATTACTTCGTTAGCGCATTTTGTATTACAATAATTATCTGATTCAGTATGGTTTTAAGGTTGTTACTTTCTTCGTTTAAGCTCGGTGGTGATTAGTTTATGTTGTGTAGCTTCAAACCCTGGTGGACATCAATGAGATTTTTTGAACTTAAGTAAAATAAATAATATCCTCACGCCTTCCCACAAGGATCCCCGAAGGGGAGGCAGAGGTGTATAGGTAATACCCACACACCCACTTTCCGCCAGGGGTATATTAGGTGCCAACGTGACAGATGGCGAGTCCATCGCCGTTACTCCAGCACGACTATATATACGCTTTTGAATTTCTTCTCAGACGTATGCAGGTTTCCTCTCAATATTTTCCTTCACCGTAAAGCTCGTGGTGTGACTAATCACTGTACTTAATTCAGAAAAACTCATTGGTACAGTCAGGATTCGAACTTGCGACCTTTGCGTCGCAGGCAACTGCTCCAACCACTCGGCCACTACGGCTGAACTTAAGTACGTTTTGAAAGCGGGTTTTGCACGAGCTCTAATCTGTCAGAAATCGTTGTGAGTAATCCGTAAATATATCTCCGGTATACAACATAGGGAGTAACCTCTTTGGGTCTTTTGAGGAATGCTATATATTAAAAGTTTTTTAATACTAATAAAAAGTTTTTTCTTTTTTTTCAGGTGAGAAAACGTATTTCCCCACAAACGATCGCAGCAATCCAATTGTGAATTTAAACCGTTCTCGAATTCTACCTGGATCTAATCGATCGGACGCTCAAGGACGGGGACGTTAAGAGTACTCGAAACCGACGAGCATGTATGAAGAGACTGATGAATGTGGACGAAGCGAATGAGGTATGTAAGTCTAGAGAGAACTGGCGCTCTATACTCTCTGCCTACCCCGTTAGGGACTTGGCGTGATGATATGTACGTATGTATGAATTCACGTAAACATATACAAAGAAGTCATAATAATCTGTCCAAGTGTTTAGGAGTTCAATGATTAACACACGGACACAAGAACTACATACAATAGAGATTTATTATATATAAACAATATGTAGTAACTCTTTATTTATAATAGCAACAGTTAACAGTATTAACATTGCATAACTACTTAATACTTTACCCAAATCGGTATCACGCGACAGCGTGACAAGAAGACTAGCAACATTGCCACGCTGGACAGCAATGCGATTGTCCGCTTGTGACGCTTAGAGACGATTTATTTGCTAATCGAAATCAATACCATTATAAAAAATACCTTGAAGTTTTTACAAAAATTTAGATTCGATAAACTTCTGTTATTAGCAAAGAATTTTCATTTTCACATTCTGTATTACGAACTTCTATAATATTATGAGCTTTCACAAGATCGTAAAACTTAGGAACATTAAGTTTATCGATAAAGCGTTGAAGTTATAAAAACTTTTGTTTCGACTTCTTGCATTTTCAATAAGTTACTTGGGTAGGGTAACCATGATAAATTAGATAATTCGTTTTTTTTTGTTAAATTGCAATTTTCAAACAGGCGTTTTAAAATCTCTGTTCTTTTGTGATTAGCTAAGGATCTGCAAAGTTTAAGCAATAAATCTCTTTCCATCAGTGATTCTAAGTAGGTTTCCAGAAGTCCACATGAAATATTTCATTCTATTAGAAATGGGACAGTTCAATGTTACTTCAGATACCCGAATCTCTTCGGAGATCTTAGGTGCCAACTTGATAGAGTCGAGCTCATCGCCATGTCTCAAGCACGACTATACATACTTTTTTTATTTCCTTTCAAACGTTTGCTTTTTAGATTATCTCCCGATGTTATCTTTCACCGTAAAGCTCGTGGTATAACTAATTACTGTACTTAAAGTTCAGACTTCATACAGAAACTCATTAAGACAGTCGGGATTCGAACTTACAATCTTTGTGTTGCAAGCGACTATTTGAACCACGCGGCCTTCGGTTCTTTGAGGTTTGTGGAAATTATAAAATTATAAACACATCACTAGAACATATAATGATCTGTCACAGACAGAGAATCCCAAGGGCTTTCAACGGTTACATAAAAAATCTCGTTTTGGTCCAAAACCTTCCGAACTTGCTCCAGTGCGTTTTGTCAGTGCGTCATAATTTATCACTCGGATGCTGAAGGCAGGTGACGAAGGTAGCACACCCTTCCCCCTTTCAATTTGTCTGAATTCAAAATCAGTTTTTTGCTCGACAAAGCTCGATAACATCTTAAGTGCCTTATACAAACCCTTATTCAAATCGAATTTACATCGGTTGAATGACTAAAATACTCGCGCAAAAATACTCCCAAGATTTTTTATTTTGTTGAAATCGATCCATTTTTTGCAGCTCGATTTACATTTCTATTGGTTTAGCAAGCATTTGCAAATCTTATAATATTATATAAATTAAGTTATATATTACAATGTCAACAAAAGATGAGCTGTAGGTATAAATTTCCAAAATACATTATACCAAAACAGACACATTAGATACTGAAATAAGACGCGTCTTAGATTACGTCTTCCAACAACACCCATTCCACACCACACTTATTTTCATTGGATATATATATTTGCCTTTTTTTTATTTTATTTATATATTTGCCTAAAGTCAGTGAAAATGAGGAAGTTTCTTTCTCTGGGACCCTAGCTAATACCTCGGACTCTGATCCCGATACTGGTGGGCCCCTTTTTAATTTTTTTATGTATTTAGCCTCACGCCTTCCCACATAAGAAATTACATAAGAAGTGGCAAAAGTCCCCTTTTAAGCGTAACTTAACTTAACGTAACGGGATGTGAGTATCTGCTCTTCCGTAGCTTAGTTTATATGCATAGATACAAAATGTTTTGATGAGTAAGTAAATTATTAATTATAAACAAAGCTGGCGAAGCCATTGCCGTTCCGTAAGTACGACAAACATACGAATTTCCTCCTAAATGTAAAGTTCCCTCGATATTTTCCAAAAGCAAAAAAGAATTGAATACACCAAAAACATAATAAAGTACTTATCTAGTATAATTATTAGTTAAAGATTAGTCACACCACGAGCTATACGGTGAAGGAAAACATCGAGAGGAAACCTGCATACGTCTGAGAAGAAATTCAAAAACGTATGTATAGTCGTGCTTGAGTAACGGCGATGGACTCGCCATCTGTCACGTTGGCACCTAATATACCTCTGGCGGAAAGTGGGTGTGTGGGTATTACCTATACACCTCAGCCTACCCCTTCGGGGACCCTTGTGGGAAGGCGTGAGGATATTATTATTATTTATCTAGTATAACTCGCGGAAGTATAGAAATGAAACGGGTAGCGATGTTTTCTTAAATATTGTAAACGACAAAAACAATGGCGGTGTCTCGTCTGGTGGTAAGCAGAGAAAGTAAGGTTCCTTTTGTCCTAATATTATTATTTTTAATAATTAAACTAACCAGCCATAAATCACGTAATATCCTGGGTCTGCACCGGATATAACAATGATTTATGACTACTAATGCTTATTGAAGTGATTTCGGTCCTTTCACTATTTTTTATTTACTTACTCTAAAAATATTGAAGCTCAACATAGCTTTATAGTATACGTAGATTGTCTGAAAACTTCGAGTCTCCAGTTTTGCAGCGAACGCACAAACCAATGGACCGATCGATTCGTCCCAATACCTCCCAGTTGTGTTGACTTTACTTAACGAGCGGACTCTGTTTCTTGTATTAGGATTTTTTAACTCGTGTGTTTGAATAATTAGATTATTGAAATTTTATACATAAAAGTGAGAAAGAAGAAGCAGAGGAATACATTTAGCAACATAGGTCAAGTCGATCGAACGCTCAAGGATGAGAATGTCATCATTATCATCATCATCAGCCAATATGTGTCCGCTGCTGGACATAGGTTTCCCCTAATGAGTGCCATAGTGCCCTGTCTTCAGCCTGCCGCATCCAGCATCTGCTAGCAGTCCTTCGCAGAATGCCAAGACTACTCGAAACCAGCGAGCATTAATGATGAATGTCATTTATCCACAATTCTAGTCATAACTGGTGTTCTACACTCTATGCCTAACCCATAAGGGACTCGCAAAAAATGCATTTAAAACAATAATCTGAAGGGAAATTAAGCTTTTGGTATCATCATTATGAAGTATTATTTCTGATCCACGCACCGTAACTTTTCGGGGTAGCTAGAAACCGAAAGCCTATTGAGAACATCCTCACGCCTTCCCACAATCCACCCACATGTGATTTGTATCTGCGCATGTTTCCGCGCATATACGAGTATACTTACTCATATACTTATCAGCAGACAGGTGCAAGGGTGTGAACCGACACCCCCGGGAGAAAGAAAGATCTCATCCTCACGACTTCCCACAAGGGTCCCCGAAGGGGTAGGCAGAGGTGTATATTTACCCATTTTCCGCCAGAGATATATTTTAGGTGCCAACGTGACAGATGGCGAGTCCATCGCTAGTTACTAATTTAGGTCATAACGTATCTTATTTCTTATATATGTATTCTTATATTTTTGAACTTATATTTTTGAACATATGTAACAGTATCAAATTGATAGCTGACTATTGAAATTAATTGAGATAAGCGAAGTGTCGCTACACTGTGACGTACGCTTGAGAACAATCTTCCAAAGATTATTTAGTTGATAAATGATGTTGTTCGCTAAGATTGTCCGAGTTAATTGAGCAAATGATGGTTCAATTAGCGAAAAAATACGAATAAGGAAAATATCGTCATCAAAATCCAAATTGTCAACACAAGTATCTGACAAAATGGGAGATCAATGGGACTTATTTCCTCCAAATACACCCTTTGCTAACAGCCCCTTCACGTCAAATATTTCAAATTGTGCCGGAGAAAAATCAACCTTATAGCCGTTGACATATGCAGGGCAAAATCGTTAGTCGAAACATAATTTTCAGTGTCGTTATTGAAGTAATTTCCTTGCTGGGGCCCTCGTTAACATAGGCGCCTGATGCGAATAAAATTACAGTAGATTCTCAGCGTAGATTGACGCAATGCCAAATGAGCTCGCTACGTTTACTTAGGGCTCCTCTGTGCAGGAGTATTGAGTAATTGTTATGTAGCATTGCTACACAAACAACCTAAACACAAGGCTTAAGCCGTGGTAGCGAAGTGGTTCGAATAGTTGCCTACACTGCAAAGATTGCAAGTTCGAACTTCAAATTTGTCTGATTTTTTCTGATGTTAAGTGCAGTGGTTTATCACAACACAAATTTAACAGTGAAGGTCTAAATCGATTGGAAACCTGCATATGTTGTGTTTGAGAAACGACGGTGGATTCGACGTCTGACACAGTGGCACAAGAATTCATAAATAATTGTTATTTTTTAGTGGTATAGATGGTGATAAATGTGGAAAAAGATGGCGCACTGGTATTCGTCTAACCTTAAATAAATCGCACCGAAAAAAAACCTTTAATCCAAAGTAAGGGACACCGAGAACACTTATTGAACGTCACATATTTAATATGAACTAAAGTTACCACCGTTTCCAAGAAAAAACCTGCCAGGAGAGGAAACGGCGAAACAAACTCACCGGTTTTCTTTTTTAACATTTGTTCCCTTATACGTTTTTTTTTATACTACATGTGTGGAAAACAAGCATGCGATCCGCCTGGTGGTAAGCGGTTATGGACGATTGCAACACCAGGGGTATTACTCGCGCGTTGCCGACCGTGCAGGAATCTTTTCACACCCTTCTTGAAGAACTCCATGCTGTACTTGGGGAGCAACTTGCTGGGGAGCTCATTCTACAGCCTGATCGTTCGCGGAAGAAAACGTAGGGGTAGGAAAAAATTGAACTTAGATATAGACTTTCAGAAGAGGAGTAATTCATTGTCATACCACCAGATACAACGCTGTAAAATCGTCAACGATGATGACAACTTTGGACCACGCTTTATCACTAAAACTACACATTTAGATAAATCTATGTCTACCTCGTTGGCACCTCAATAATACTCTCTTACTTTTTCTAACATTATGTCTAGGTATTATTTAAAACGGTTCATTAAACTTGAAAACTGTTTTTACAAGAGTACAAAGCATACCCTCGGGTGCTTCAGGATAAAGATATTGTAAGACAATTAATATAGAAGTCCATCTGCGATCTGAAATCTCAGCGGTTTTACAAATTGAGCGACTTAATTTGAATTCATCTTGTGCCGCCACTAATTGTCGAGATTTACTGTCAATCCTTTTTTTTTAACTTAGGTAAAACAATTAACAATATTTACAAAGAATAGTTGAAACCAACTACTTACAGATAAAACATTGGTCCCAAATCGGTATCCCGAGGCAACGTGCCAAAAAGACTAGCAGCATTGCCACGCTGGATAGCAATGCTGATTCTCTGAGCGAGATATGTTTCAGCCCGCCTGTCACGAGAGGCCTCGACTAGACGGCGCGGGACCACTTTAAAAATATGGTGAGTGGTGAAAATCGCTTAATATTATTTCCATATTTTACACCACTGCCTGTAATTGCAAAACATAGATTAAAAGTTCTAGTCCCGACTGACCGATCAATGAGTTTTCTCACCTTAAGTACAGTAATACATTAGGAATTTTACGGTGTATGAAAACATAGTAAGGAAACCTGTATACTTCTGAGAAGAAATTTTATTCAAACTCTATCGTGCTAGTGAAAAGTGGCCGTGCAGCTAATACACACATCTATCTCATACTACCGTTATATCCCACAGCTGGGATCTACCTAATTTAGTTCTTACCGTAAGTCACTATTTATACTTTTATTTTTTGTTCGGTCTGTCCGTATGCATTTATGTTCTTGCGAAAGATTTATCTTGCAAGGCAAGAAATATATCATAGAAATCTTACAAGACTATAGAGTTGGGACGATTTCGCGTGTCGATACTTTTGTCAAAATATAGATAGCAATAGGTACTTTTTATGCCACGATAGTGGCAAAGAAGCACGCTGTCCGCCTGAGGATAAGCGGTTACCGCTGCCCATTCTCTTGCAACACCAGGGGTATCGCACGCACACTGCCGACCCTGCAGGAATATTTTCATAGATACCCTTCCTTGCTTACCACATAGACACCTGCGGGCATGTGGTCTTTGCCACCTCAATTGTAAGAAAACGATATTGATATTCAATAATAACGTTTACCATATCTTTGAGGATTGGCAAGGAGCTAGGAATACCCTCGGAATTGCAAGTAGCCATTGTTGTTTACCACCTAAGTAACATGTAACATAGGTGATGGACAAATGTGGATGAAGCAAAAGAGTCTGTAAGCCTAGAGAGAACTAGCGCTCTATTCTCTCCACCTACTTCGTGAAGAACTCGGCGTGAGGATATGTAGGTATGTACATTGAACGTTGTGACCTTCTGTTACATCACACATGTACGGAAGTGAAAGTTGGGTATGGCAGAAGAAGCATGAAAGCCGAATAAATGCAGTTGAGATGAGACCGTTAAGAAGTATGATAGGAGTGACAAAAATTGAGAAAGGTATGCTGAGATGGTTTGGCCGAAGAGCATGTATGAACAGAATTATGAACGTGGACGAAGCGAAAGAAGTATGTAAGGATCGTAGCAAGTAGAAAGAAGTGGTCTCTGCCTACCCCTACGGGAAAGAGGCGTGATTATGTGTATGTATGTATGTACTATATCCATGCTCGTTCTTCGTCGATCATTTTGAAGCTATACAATTATCGATATCGTTATAAGTGTTGTTACCCATCCTTACTGTCGAGATGTACAGTCACGTGCCGGCAATTTTGCGTTCATAATGCTAGAAAGCTTAGACTAATGTCTAGTAGATACCGTTTTTGTGCGCTCTGTACATCTGTCTGGTAAAATTTCTTTGTAATCATTTCAAAAGAATACTTTTTCAATGTTATTCAAAGTGACTTACTATAACTTTTTATTAGATCGTGGTTTTCATGATTGCTATTAGAAATACCTTTATTTATTGAGCATTGAAATGCAGTTTTCTTGCTTTGCGCAGAGCCCCCAAAGCAGATAAATACGTTAGATCTGCGCTTCCCAAGACAGTTTATATATTATTTAGGTACTCCTCTTGGGATGATCGTTGTATTGTATATCCTCACGCCTTCCCACATGTGTCCTTGTAGGGGTAGGCAGAGGTGTATAGGTGGTACAAAGATCCAGAGATATATTTTAGGTGTCAACGTTGCTCTAGTTAAATTTTAGCTACTACCTCTATTTCCACGCAAGGTTTATCAGCTCACGTCTGATTTGTTTCCCTGGCACCGAAACGGGTGCATCGCTGAAACGCCATGCAAAATGCACATTGTTCACGGAATTTCATATCTATTTCACACATGCACATACCTTTATCGCGTTAACTGTTCCGTACATCGACAACCTAGATCATGTTGGCCATGATTTAGAATTTATTTGTGGATATTTATATATTTTATCCGCAAAAAAAGTGAATAGCTTTTGCACAGTGCTCAATTAGAAGTTCCAATACAACGAGCTATTACTATAACTAAATAGTCTTCAAGTTATTGAGATTAGAATAATTGCAGTTGTTTTACTAACCAATGAGTTATTGTGAATATAAACAGGATTATTAGCAGCTAAACGATGAAAGAAAGTTTGAGAATGAATCCAAAGACTTAACTACGTAATTGAGAAATGGCGATGGATTTGCTATACGTGATACCAAAAATATCTGTGGTGAAATTTGACTATCAATCTTTACAGGAAACCTTGTGAGAGGACATGTAGATGTTAATAATTATAATTTTCAGATCCAATGACAAAATGTATGGTCACCCTATTGCTCAATGAAAGGTTTGGTGACTTTTTCGATTGAGTCACTGAATTTTGTACTGACAGAGAGTGTTTCAAGTGTCGCCGTTTATTATGTTGGCGTATTTTTTTTGGTATCTCGTCATACATTTAAGAACTGGGCTGTTGTCAGCGTCTCTAATTAACAAAATGCAAAAATTTAATTTAATTTAAATTACAGAGCGATAATGAAAATTTTTTTTTACCTTCATACATATGTTAGAAGGTTAGTATGTAACGGAAACTTTGAACATTTTGAACTCCTTTAAAACGGGCAATTGAATTTATGCATACTTATTAAGGATCAATGTCAATTCAATATCAAAAAATAAATAATAGTGTTTTTTATTTTTTTCAGTCTGTCAGTTTTTTTAGTCTGTCAGTTTTTTCCGGCTTTTTTTATCGTAATGTAACGCGGGTAAACCTACGGGGCACAGCTAGCAGGCATAATGGATAAAATTGGATAGTTGATAATATACATTTGTTTGAATATTCATTGTTTGTGACTCTAATCCAACAAATAGATATGAATATTTAAAATTACTATATTTCAACATAGAAAAATGTCTGAATTCAAAACGCGTCCGTAGCATGTACATACATTATATAATGTAGAATTACCTAACATCTCCACGTATCCATCTAATGCAATGTGTCGTCTGAAAGCAATTTGCTTCACCGTGTGTGGTCTTTCTTTCATTTACCTACCCCATGTGGGTCCTTAGATAACTGCGCCATCAATACACAACTTTGAACCATATCTCTGTGCCTACAAAGTAGGAATTAGATTAGACGAAATTGGTGTAGACGTCGTTTTGGAAATGAGTGGCGCGGGGCTAGTTTGTAAAAGGTCTCTATGTTTTTAAAGTGAATTATTTTAAAGTAAGGAAAGCTTTTCTTTATTGAGCGTTCTTCGATAAAGTTAACCGGTTAATTGGTTTTCTAAGTGTGAAGCCTTAATTTATTTATTTGTTTACCGTCTTTTGTATAACGAGTACCTTTTTTAAGTGGAATAACTTTTTAATGCATGTTTTATTCGTTAAAAAAGTTTCCCAATTAATATTTCAAAAGAAAATTATGATATTCTACCATTTATCATTACTGTATTTATGATCGATGGACTATTTTCCATAATAGCCGGGGCTTCGATTCTCGCCAGAAAGAAATATTTAGTCTCAGGTAGGCAGAGGTGTAACAACACGCTATTTCTGACGGTGACAATGTAACAGATGGCGAGTTCGTTGCCAATTCTTATTCACAATCTCTTTTGATATTCTAATGAACGTGGATAAAAGAGGTTTGTAAGTCTAGTTGGTGGGAGTCTGTACAGACGTTTATAAATTTCTGTTCAAACATATGCAGGTTTTCTAACGGCGTTTTCCTTCACCGTAAAGCCAGTGGTGTGGTAAGCCACTATACCGATAAAAAACCTGATATTGAATAGGATCGCTGACCTTTGGGCTTCATTCGATTCTGAGTCGGCCACTTGGCCACCATAGCTCACGACGAGTTTTTTTTTCATACAGCTTTCCTTTTGAGATATACAACCTTTTTGCATGTCGCTAACAGTTAGTTTATACCACTAGATGTGAACCGAGGTTATACCCAACATTGCGATTGTGAAAAGTAATTTTATAATAATAATAATAATATAAATTATTAAGTAATTTTACTGACGACTAAAGTAACTTTTCATAGGTGAAAGCTATTTTAAAAATCGGTTCAGTGTTTTTTGAGTTTATCCATTATAGGCAGACTTGTTCTTCGAGGTTAACTAAATATTGTAAAAGTTGTCTGTTCTAGTCAATTTAAGTCGTTAAGCTCTAGACAGTTTAAGATTTTTTTTAAACGGTTGAATGATAAAACCTTCTATTATAGTATTAAAGTAATTTTTTTAACACTAACCTCCAAATTTCAAAAACAAAAACCAAGAAACAGCTAAAACGTGTATGTAAATATTTGTGAAAAACTAATTATTATTACCTTATTGTGTGGCAGCGAATCCTGGGTATGTCAGAGGAGGTATGAAAATAGCTTGAAGGCAGTTGAGATGCGATCTCTTCGAAAAATGTGCGGCGTAACGATATTAGATCAAAACCGCAATGAAGAGATTCGCAAATCAACTGGCGTGAATGAGGGCGTGATTGTAAAGATGAAGAAAGGCTGGTTACGTTGGTTTGGACGCATAGAAAGGATGAGTGAAGAAAGATTGACGAAACAGATATACAAAGCAAAAGTGTGTGCAAGAAGAGGCAGAGGAAGGCCACGTTCCAACTATCTGGATCAAAACGATCGGACGCTCCAAGACGGGAACGTTAAGAGTACTCGAAACCGACGAACATGTATGAAGAGACTGATGAATGTGGACGAAGTGAAAGAGGTATATAAGTTTAGAGAGAACTGGCGTTCAATACTTTCTGCCTAACCCGTTAGGGACTTGGCGTGATGACATGTATGTATGTCATTATTATTACAAACTACAATTTCTTCCAACAAATCAACACAAACAATACCCTGTTTATAATGTATAAAGTGTAGATTTAGATCTAAAATATGCCACTTACGCGAAGGCCCGGAGTTTAATTATCGCTCTGAGTGACGCTGATTGAATTAGGCACCACGGCCAAATGACGCGCACCGAGGGAGTTCTTTATCGAGTGATGTATGGATAAAATGGCTGCTTTCATTTACAGCGTAAGTGTGTGACGTCACAAAGTCAGCTTCAATTTGCAAGCGACGTTGATCGTAGCCAATGAGGGTGCCTTCAAAGCCTTTTCAAACACTTGATGCATAAACATGCAAGGTTCTAACGCTTCGTGAAAGGGTATAATTATACATATATCTTCTATATAAACAACGAGTTGCCTGCACACCAAGATTGCAAGTTCGAATCCCGACTGTACTAATGAGTTTTTCGGAACTTAAGGACAGTGGTTATCACACCACGAGCTTTACGAGGAAGTTTGAGATGGAATTCAAAGGCACATGTATAGTCGTGCTTGAGTAACGGCGATGGACTCACCATCTGTCACATTAGTTACTAAAATATATCTCTGGCGGAAAGTGACTGTGTGGGTATTACCTATACACCTCTGTCTACCCCTTCGAGGACCCTTGTGCGAGGGCGTGAGAATATATATAAATATACATACAAACATACATACATATCATCACGCCAAGTCCCTAACGGGGTAGGCAGAGAGTATAGAGCGCAAATTCTCTCTAGACTTATATACCTCTTTCGCTTCGTCCACATAATATAAATATCTTCTATATATGTAAATAAAAATAAATGTTTGTATGTTTGTCCCAAACTGCATTCCGTAAGGTGGATTGTGATGACTCTTTGATTTCAGGTATGCCAGCGAGCATTAACTTATAAAATATGATGCGTGAATACATACCTATATATAGGTATGTATTCACGCGATCCCAGAAAGGTCCTGAAAGGCAAGGGTGGGTTGTACAAACACTCGCCTCGCCTTAACTTAAGCTACAAACTCATTAGACAATTTTCATGTCACTTGTCTCAACCATCCAGCCAATGAGGATAAACGCTCGAAACAATTCAAAGAAGTACTCACGTAAACTTTGAACACAACAAAGTATAGATTTCGTTGCGCAGAACCGTTGTTACATTTGCTACGTAAATAGTTTTAGTTTTATGGGCCTTCTTTTGGACTTAACGTTAAGCGTTTTATGTTTATTTTCCTTATTTATTGTTTTGAATAGAATTCAAAACAATAAATAAGTTCGTTCGTTTCATTGTACTGTATTGCAAATATGTAAGATATTGTAATTGAAGACTTTCGTTAGAGGTACAACGACTTTGTCTAGTCGATGTATACAGAAGTTCTCTGCAAAACTTGAAGGAATCCTCTACGAGAAGTAGAGGATAACACTTATACCTTTCGATTAACTGTCGCGATTTTAGTTACAGAAAGAAACTTAAATTATACATACATAATCATCACGCCGAGTCCCTAACGGGGTAGGCAGAGAGTATAGAGCGCCAGTTCTCTCTAGACTTACACACCTAACTTAAATTGTACGCGGATGACACCGCGAGACTCAGCAAGTCTGCTGGTAAAGGTTTGCATACAGATATCACAGTTCAATTTTTTGTACCGAGCGTTTTTTGTATCGCGTATTCGTGCGTCTGTGTGTGACAATTGCTTATTAGAAGGAGTGTTCGATAACCAACCACATTTCTCTGTTACTTTGGCTTAGTTTAGTCAATTTATCTTCACCTGGATTTGTTCGCTCGGTGGAAAAGGGATTCGGGATAATGGTCTAATAAGTACATTAAGTTAAACCCTTGATTGGTCGGCAACTGATTGAAGTGATTTTCGTTATTCTGGTTCTTTTTGATACATATTAATTATAACAATTGACCAGACTTCAGTGCATTTGAATGTGGCGAATACTGAATAATCACGTCATAATTCATTTGTCTGTCAAAAAACCGTGGTGGTCGAGTGGTTCGAGTATTTGCCTGCGACACAAAGATCGCAGGTTCGAATCCCGACTGTACTTATGAGTTTTTCTAAACTTAAGTACAGTGATTAGTCACACCACGAGCTGTACGGTGAAGGAAAAATCGAGAGGAAACCTGCATACGTCTGAGAAGCAATCCAAAGGCGTATGTGTATAGTCGTGCTTGAGTATAGGCGATGGACTCGCCATCTGTCACGTTGGCACCTAAAATATCTGGCGGAAAGTGGGTGGTGAGTACTACTTATACACCTCTACCTACCCCTTTTGGGACCCTTTTGGGAAGGCGTGAGGATAAAGGTATGTTATTTATTATTTACTAGCAATGTCATGCGGTGTGACTAGCGAAATATTGATTTGAATGGTATATATTTTCTCGAGAAATGGGGTGTGTTAATCCACCTAATTGTCTATATGCCAAATTTCATCCATTTCCTTTCAACAGTTTTTGCTTGAAAGAGAAACAAACATCCTCACAAATTTTGTAAGTTTAAAATTATTAGGATAACACAGTACCCTGGCGTACCAGTTCGGATGAAATTAGAGGTTTACTGAAATTATATAAGCGTATTAATATTTTTTACATTTTGGTGACTTCACGGAGTGGCATAGTTGCTGTGTGACAAAACTCCTTAAATATAGAGAAAAAAAATTATTCATGACATATAATACTAGTATTTTAGTCGCAAAAATATTCGCTTTTATATATCGTATCAAACTACTTGGCGTCACGTACTCCAATGCGTTCAATACACTAGGCAATGTAGAAGATTTTTTTTACTATAGACATTGCTAGCATTGGAAACAAAACATTTTGTATGCGGCTATTGTTACATAGACTTGAGTCTGTATTATTAAATTGTCTACCTTTAGATAAAGCTGAATCAGACCCTCTTCATAGCCTGGATCTTGTGTACGTCGGTACGATATCAGATTTGCCTGTTATTACCTACAACCGTAATTGTATTTCATGTACCTAAAGCCCGCTTACGATATTTCTACGTCTACTACATTTATACATTAACTACCATGGTTTTCTCGTCAGGTAGGCACGGGTGCAATGCCCGGATTTCTACCGGAGATACAAAAGCTAACCCTGATACTCTCAAGCATAAGGTGCTTGGACAGATGGAGATTAGCTGTTTCTCAGACACGATGTCTCTCTGTTAATACATCATCAAACTCCTTCATTCCAGTCTCCTCATGGGGTGTGATTTAACACTGTACTCACCCACTCAAAATCTGTGTCACTTTATTTAAAAAAAAAAAATCCTAGGTCAAAGAAGTATAGCATACTCCTATTACAGGCTATGCAGGCTATGCAGGTTTCGATGTTTTCCTTCACCATAAACACAATTTTGACTGAATTTTGCATACGTTTGACAAGAAATTCAAAGACGTATGTATGTATAGTAGTGCTTGAGTAACGGCGATAGGTTCATCACCTATCACGTTGACACCTAAAACATATCTCCGGCGCAAGTGGGTGTGTGTGTACTATCTGCTCACCTCTTCCTACCCCTTTGGGGACCATTGTGGCCAGGAAGACTAATATGCACTCCTAGCGGTTTTATAACCTGAGAGCTACGCAGCCAAGAGCTGAACGAGCCTACTACGACAATCAATCAACAAAACACAGTCTCAATTGATACAACTGAAATCAATTTCCCCTTGAAATGTCGAAGTTCCAAAGCTCTTCACCCTTTCATTCCGACCACAATGGCGGTGACATCGAGTTATCGTTTCAGCTGAAGCGGCTACAAGCACAATAACAAAGCATTAAATTTGATGGCACATTTGAAGGAAAACTGGATAGATTGTACTACATCTTCTTCGCGCCATCCCGCAAGCCTGGAGGTATACTTTAGGTGCCAACATGACAGATGGCGAGTCCATAGCCGTTACTCAAGCACGACACTAAACATACAAAGCCGTATGTAAATACGGCTTTGTATTGTTACGATGGAAGGTTCTGGAGGTCTTGCCGTGTGAAAGCCATGCGAAGCAACAACACTTAGGCGGAAATATAGACAAAAGGAGGCAATTAAGAAAGGACGTAAACAAGTTGTTTTCGTCGCCCGGCCATTGTTCTCTAAGGATGCATTCACACGACAATTCTACGAACATCTTAATGGCGGTCTAGAGCCTTCCACCGATATCTAGTATGTCGTACCGGTGCCATATATAAGGCGGTACCCGATGGGCACGGGCAGACCAGACTCTCGCAAGTGCCGGCCCGAGCCGAGCCAGTAGCGCAAATCCCCTTCCCAAATAACTAAATAATAATAAAATACCAGACCAGCCCAGCTCCCTTGCTCGCGAGCCAGCAACGCCCTAAGCCGAGGTCCGAACCCCACAGGGGGTGCCCTTAGCTGTGTTGCTTAATACTTAAGTGCCTGGCTGGAGGCCTAGGTCTCGCCATTGACCGGTTAAGTAGCAAAAGTTCCCGGAACTCACGCTACGAGAGACAATACAAAAAAAAAAGGGCACGGGCAGTCAGTTCTCTCCGAGTTCAGTTCGAGTTCACTCCGACCTTACTCCGCGAGCGAGTGTGATAGTGACAAGTGATTACAAGTGTTGTATCAGAGTTACAGTGTTAGTAGAAGTGTTTCAGTGTCTAGTGTTTACTGTGTTCTACTAGTACTGTGTTGTAGTGATCAGTGTTATAGTGAATAGAATTGTAGCGAAGTGTACGGATTTATCATACAAGTTTCCGGAATTATTCTGTGTATAGAATAAAGTGTCGTTTAAGTGTAACAACCGGCTATCATTAAATTATCCCGAACCCCAGCTCGTAACAGTATGTCCTCTGAAACGTATGCAGATCTCCGTGTGTGAAAACGTGTGATGAGTCACTGTACTTAAGTTTAGAAGAACTCATTAGTACAGTCGGGTTCGAATACCACTCGGTCACCTCCTAACCTTCCCACCAGGCTCAATTCATACTTTTTGAATTGTACTTTTTGAGCTGGACTTGCCATCTGTCACCGCCTGTGTATTATATATCTCTGGTGATAAGTGGGTAAATAGATACTAATCTGCTTACCCCTTCGGAGGACCCTTGTGGGAACTCACATTATCCCTCACATTATTATAATTTACCTTTGTTCAAATATAATATCAAGCGATGCACAGTTCGTGTATAGACGGGTCAGATTGGTTTTTTTCTCTTTCTTTCCTTCTATTTTGTTGAACGACTTGGTAGGGTATGTAGGGTTGTCAAGTAACCGTAATTTATTGTAATTTCCATAAGATCGAGTAATGTATTAAAGTATTGGAAGAACAGTTAAGTATTACCCCGTGTTTTCATCTGCCTTAATTCTCATCATCTGCTTCCGTAAGTAGCAATAAGTAAAAATAAACCTTGGCACAATTTCACTCAAACTGACATTATCCCAAATTAAGCAAAGCTTGTACTATTACTAGTCACACCACGAGCTTTATGCTCAAGAAAAACATCGAGAGGAAACCTTCTTTATAGGGAAAAACAATCTTCACTGTATCAAACTGTATATTTGATATGTAGTGGCATACAGTATTAAGAGGGAATATTTGACACGGCCAAGAAAACAGTTTTGAGAAATAATATGTAGAAATGGAGTAACAAAAGAAAATATTCGGTGGCAGCCCTACCTAGCCAATACCGTAGAAAATGAATGAAGGCGGCCCGGCAAGAAGTTAATTCGACTAAGTATTTCCTCGATAAGGTAAAATATCCCAGTTAACATTCATGTTTATGTATGAGACCTTATTTACTCATACATACATACATACATATCATCACGCCTTATTTACTCTATGACTCTTAATACAACACGGGGCTAACCCACTTAACTATTGTGAAAAGCCTAACTAATTTTGAATTTGCTGCTTTCAGCGACACCGCTCGTTGCCGTACAATCCATTATGAGTTATCGAAGATTTTTTTTTTTGTACAACAAGAGTAGCAAACAAGCATACGGCCCATCTGATGGGAAACGGTTACCGCAGCCTATTTACGCTCACGATACCGAAGTATCACTTGCGTGTTGCCACTCTGTGTTCGGAGAGTTATAGTGTGTTGGCAGCATAATGGGTTTAATCCCTCTGCTTCCAACACAATGTAACAATCCTTCCCCCTCCCCAAGGAGCTCATTACTGGAAACCTTATTCACCGCGTAGGAACACAACACGAAAACTTGTGTTATTTGGCTACGGACTTCTGTAAGGTGGAGGTCCTGCCCCAGTCGGGCAGCTCCAAATTCGAATGGGAAACCCGTTATGCCCTACCTCTCTTAAATATATCTTAAAGAATATCCATTCAGCAGTTAAGAGATGTGAGCTACACACACTAGTCAACGCCATGCACACTTATATAAGCATGGTGGTCCCCATGACTAATATTCTCCTACCTTTTTTCCCTTGAATAGTTTACTACAATGTAATATAAAAAAACCTTACTTACCTTAGTAACCTTAGCCATAGCAACGCGTGGCTAAGGTCTACTAGTCAAATATTAACATAGGGCAAAGACCGCCGTCTGATCCAGTGGTTAGAGCTACTGGCTGCGAAGCTTGAGGTCGCGAGTTCAATTCCCGCTGATGGCAGATATTTGTGTGATGATAATAATAATAATAATATATCCTCACGCCTTCCCACAAGGGTCCCCGAAGGGGTAGGCAGAGGTGTATAGGTAATACCCACACACCCACTTTCCGCCAGAGGTATATTAGTATATATAAGGTATATTGTGTGATGAACACGAGTATTTGTACCTTAGTCTTGGATGATCTATGTATTTACGTATATACCTATCTATATAAGTAAATATATCGTTGCAACAACACAAGCTTTGCTTAATTTGGGGCTACGTCAATTTGTGTGGAATTGTCCTAAGGTATTTATTAATTTAGATATTTTAAAAAGACTATGAAACCACGACTACCTACCGACCTAGTGGTCAGACGTCTTGCGTCTGACCACTAGGGCGGATCTTAGACCAAAGATTTTTTTCGTTTTTTTTTATGCCGCACGAACCCGTAGTGAAGTGAAGGAACGAACGCCTTATTAAATAATGAAAAAAATATATATAAACCTTAATTAATAGTAATCTCAAAATAGTAAAATATCCGATTCCGAATTCGCTATCTGTGAAACCGGTTAAATTGTAGCAAAATATACCGGGGTAAAACTGCAACGCTGCCAGCCGGGCATTTTATATCCGGTACGGAAATGTCTACTGATTGTGTAAGACCATTTTGGATACGGATTTGGAAATGAAAATCCTTTCATTTTGTCATGTAATCAAATTGTTTATTTTTCAATTTATATATACGTCCCATGGCCGTGTTGGCTTAGTGGTTTGCGATGACGCTTGCCACACGAAGATTGCAAGTAAACCCCGACTACACCAATGACCTTATTCTGAACTTAAGTGTTTACTACAGTGATTAATCACATCACGAGCTTGACGGTAAAGGAAAACAGTCAAAGACGTATGTATACGCTTGAGGAACGGCAATGGACTCGCCATCTTTCACGTCGACACTTATTAATATTTTCAGTGACGGAGGGCGCTGCTACGCCTTAGATGTAGTTGGGGGACATGATACAAAGTGATTTAGAAAGTTTCACCCAAGACTTTTCTATAAGTGACTCGTATCACCGCGCTCATTGCCTCACCGGGTAGGCAGAGACAGGACTGGATCGCCAGTCATCTCTACATTCATTAGTCTTACCAAACATGCTTGCGGGTTTCAAATATTCTTGACGTTCCATGTGTCCTTGCTGTTGGAAATGTCAACAGTCTTTGTAAACGCAACATATCTAACGAGCTTCGTAAATGTCATGTGACGTGACATTAGCTGTCAATTAAAAAACTTTCTTTCTTGCTCTGTGGCCGGTTCTGTGCGTACGTACTGAATCTCTGCTATAATAAATTAAATCCAAGTTTACTAAACTAATTGTAGTTTATTTTGTCCATAATCCTTCACTTGTGAGTCCGATTGATTTGATCTAGGTAGTTGGGGCGTAGTCTTCTTCCAGACACTTTCGCTTTGTACATCTGTTTCGACAATATTCCATCACTCATCCTTTCTATACGTCCAAACCAGCGTGACGTGCCTAAGATAGATATATATGGAAATTCTTTTTGTGAGCTCCATATCTAAGGGAAGTGAAAAAAAGTGAGAAAATCCTCATCTGATTAAACCGTACGTCCATACGCAGCGGGAGACTCTAATTTGTATAATGCATCGATATCTCCCTTTACCCCCATCCTTCGTATTCCCACAGTAATGTTATTGAGTATACCAACAGGCGCTGCCATATATCTAATACGAAACAAATTGCTTTAGAGTTTCGTGTATCTGAAACTTGATAGTAGGTTTTACCGCCTGTGTTCGTATCTGGGAAGTTTTAATTAATAATTTCTGCATAATTTTATGCAAAATACTTTTTGCTTTAAGTTGTATTCTGTAATCGATGTCCGATTGGCTCAAGTTCTCATCTGCGACATCAAAAACGATATTTTATCAATGCCATTTGTGAACAACTACTCGAACCACTCGGCCACTACTGAGCATAATTGATTACGAAGGAACCTGCAATATCAAGCTTGAACGAAGCGATTAAAGCTTAAGCTGCAAAGTTCATCGGTAGGTACTAGAAAATAAACTAACGTGAAATTTTATTCCCTTGAGGAAATCACGCCGTATCACGTTGATTTCACCTGCAAACGGCACTTACTGCGATCGACCCGTCGGACATTTGTCTTCGTAATGGCTTGGCCTTCAGATAACTTGTTTGGGTATCGAATCTCTCTGACTTCTGAATAGATAAAACCGTTTGCCTATTTTATTTATTCTGGAAGAACGTGTCAATCAAGATTTAATACATACATATCATCACACCGAGTCCCTAATAGGGTAGGCAGAGAGAATAGAGCTCCAGTTCTCTCTAGACTTACAAACCTCTTGCGCTTCGTCCACATGCATCAGTCTATTTATCCATGCTCGTCGGTTTCGAGTACTCTTGACGTTCCCGTCCTCGAGTGTCCGATTTGATCTAGGTAGTTGAAGTATAGTGTTCCTCTGCCTCTTCTTGCACACACTTTTGCTTGTATATTTGTTTCGTTAATCTTTCTTGAAGTGTCTTTTAATTTTTAATAAAAAAAAATAG